>LQNS02278187.1:1007818-1028171 GCA_001587735.2 Parhyale hawaiensis
TAATTCACACCGTCACACGGGAGTCCTGGTAGCCTGAACAGGCTCCATTCAATACGGCCTGCTGTAATTCACACCGTCACACGGGAGGCCTGGCAGCCTGCACAGGCTCCATTCAATACGGCCTGCTGTAATTCACACCGTCACACGGGAGGCCTGGTAGCCTGAACAGGCTCCATTCAATACGGCCTGCTGTAATTCACACCGTCACACGGGAGGCCTGGCAGCCTGCACAGGCTCCACACAACACGGCCTGCTGTAATTCACACCGTCACACGGGAGGACTGGCAGCCTGCACAGGCTCCACACAACACGGCCAGCTGTAATTCACACCGTCAGACGTGAGGCTTGGAACAGAGGATTATGCTGCTGTGACTGAAGAAATTGGCTGAGTTTGTTGAAATTAATTGAATAGGTACTGCATTAAACAAAGTAGAAAACGACCGGCTACTGAACAATATCCACGGGTCCTGTTATAGTGCAAAAAAACGGATACGCCGACAAAAACTTGAAATGTGTAGGATTATGAAACACTAAATTTTCTGTAAACTTTAGGAAGAGCTTAGAAAAGGCGAACAAATACATGGGAACATAATGCGAGAAGTATCCTCGAATCTCTATGTCTTTTTCAAGATACAAGTGCGAATTTTTTTCAAAGACAGAACAAATGAGTGATGCTGAGGTCAAATTAGAATATAAGGAAAGGTTAAAAGAGGCGTAAGGTAAATGGACTGCTTAACGATTGACTAGGTTAAGCGGCGAGCATTAGTTCAGACGGAGTGGGTTAAGTTAGAAGCACAGCCTCAGGTTAAACTAAGATTGATGAAAACATTATTTAACCGTGGAATTTCCTATGGTCCCGCTGGTATTGTAGTTCTGCTTGTGGCTCCATACGTACTTTCGTTCGTCCGTCCGTCCTTCCATTCGTCTGTTCGTTACGCTTTTAGTACTTAATCGGGCAAAATTCAACTTGCAAGCTCTGATTTTGGACGGAAAGAAATACAACAAGAGCTATGTTTTTTTCGCTTCTTCAAAACATTTTTATTCAGTTTCGAAAACATGAAGTTCATTTTACACGTATTATATATATACCGATATCCATTGTTTTTAGGCCATATTGTGTCTCACGATGTTCTCAGTAGTACCAAATGCGTAGTTGAGATACGGCACGGGAGCACAAAGTGGGCAGTTTTGCAGATCTCGACTAGAAAGTATTTGTTGAAGCGAAAGTGCCATATCAAATGAAACACAATGAAATCTTGAGAGCAGAGGTTACACTGCTGTAATTGAAGAAATTAACAAGTCTGTTGTAGTTTGTTCTATAGCTAACGTACCAAATGAAGCAGAAAAAGGATTGGCTACTGTTCAATAAACACAGGCCCCGTAACAGTATAAGAAAATGGTCAAGCCGACGAAAAAATTAACATATCCTAGATTTATGAGGCGCAAAATTATCTGTAGACTGTGGGAAACAGACCTTAGAAAAGTCGTGCAAATGCAAAGGAGAACAAAGCAGGAAGTACTTTCGTATCTCAATTTTTTCTATCAAGAAACAAGTGCACATTCTTTGCTGGCAGAACATATGAGAGATTCCCATGTGAAATCAAAATACCGTACTAAAGTCAAACAACGTGCATTAAGGTAGACGGACTGCGGTACGGTATAGGGATTTCGCCAAGGTTAAGTGACGGATATTAGTTTAAACGATGTTGGTTTAATTGGACCCGCTGTATAAGGGCAAACTAAAGTAAATAAAAACATTTATCAACCGTGGAATTTCCTTGGGTCGCGCTAGTTATATTATCCTTCAAGCTTCACGCCAGGGAATAACCAAGACGGGAATAACCATAATGAATCACAAAGCAACGCCAAGACGCCCAAGTCGCCGATAAGAAGATTCCATAAAAAACATTCACAGCCGACTTGAACGCCTGCACTGATCCCGGCAACGAATTCCACACCAGCACCGCTCCGAAAATAAAACGCCAACTGACTGACGAGTCTGGTTCCCAAAGTGAAGGGATGGGCTACTGTCACAGCTCGGGTGTTTCGTCCGTAGATCTTAAGAGCAGAATCAAAGGAGGGCAGCCAGTACCTTTCAATATCGAATACCTTACAGAATATGCAGAGGCAAGGAACCATCCGTCTATGGAACAAGTCCACCAGATCATTTTGGGCACACAACCGACTGGCGCTGCCTACTAGTCGGTCAAGCAGCCGAACCCCACACAGGGAAACAAAACTCCAACAAAGGAAGCAAAATGAATAAAATATCTACGGACTACTCCAAAGTCACCAAATACAGTGTGAACCTTAACCCTTTGCCTCCTGAAATTCAGATAACATTTTTTAAACTTTTTTTTTGCTAAATTTATGAAAAATAGGTTAGTTAAATACTTATTTGAGAAAATATTTAGTTTTACTTGCAAAAAACAGTATTTTTTTGCATCGGCTACTACAGAAGCAGTCAGTGTCTTGGGTAATTTACATGATGCATAGCTTTTGTATAGGGAAAAATAGAGAGTGGCATCTGATGATGCCGTCAGGAGGCAAAGGGTTAATTGGGATCCCAATTTTACAAGAAGCACGAGAGACCAGACGCCTAATGTGCTCCTAAAACGTCAGCTTCGCATCAAAATGGACTCCAGGTATCTTCAGAAAGCTTTACCCATGCACAACAGCGCCACCTGTCTCGAGTGGGGGATGCGGAGGTAACCGAGTACGAGACCGACTGACAATCATAGACTTAGTTTTATGTGGTTTCAGTTTCAAACTCCACGATGAGGAGTACTGTGCGACACTCAGCGCCAAGTCTCTGTTTACAGATCGGGCAACATCCGCACGGGAACCAACTACCGGAATCACCGCAACTAAGGTTATCTACCCTGATGCTGATCACCACTACTTAAGCAATCAAACAGAGGCTGTATATTGCTTGAATTATCTTAGAATCCCTGCCGCTCCAACGGAATGGCAATCAGTCATAAGAACTCCAGTATTTATTATTGAGTACCTCACCGTAATGCCGACGGATTCATTAAGAAAACGCCTTGAGTAGCTCTGCCATGAGACAGAGCCACGCCTCCCACAGCTGCAGTATATCTCACAGAGGTGTGTTCTTTGGCTCTATTTGGACACAGCCGCATCTACAGTCCAGCTATCCCTCCTATGCCTCACAGTCGTATGTCTCTCGCCCTCTATTTGCCCACCTCTCCCCTCACATGCACCTGATCACGTGCTTGTTTATTACTTGTCTGCCGTTCGCTACGAGCCACATAGCCATTACTTTACGTATTTCTAGAAGAATATGAAGACGTTTTTATGTACGGTTTGGAATCGAGGAAGATGACGTGCTTCGAATTAATAAATGAGGAGCGAAAGATATCCAATCCTCAAAATCACTGCTCATGTTGAGGCAAACTTCTGAGAGAGTGTTATTTTTGAAAATTGATTATAATAATTGGTTAACTTTTTACGACGCGGAGGTTGCCTTGCCAGGTTTCCAGTCCCCTTTTCGCAGGCTGATGGGATCGCTGGGGGGTATGGCCGTCTATGTCCGCAATGGTTTCTGTGCTTACCGGCATCAGTGCACGAGTGCACTTGTCAGGAGATCATAGTTTTGAGGGTGTGTGGCTGACTGAATAATTTTTATTTATTCTCTTTGTATCGGCGCCCTACAACTGATGATTCTCTATATAACTGCTTGCTGACGGCGATGGCCTCAGCCCAGAGTACGGATCCTAAGTCAGCGTTTGTTTTTGTGGGGTATGTTAATGCACACCATAGGGCTTGGTTGGGATCTGTGCCACCGACTGATCGCCATGGCGATGCTGCGTTAGACTTTTGCACTTTATCTAGTTGTGTGCAGCTAGTCCGTGGTTCCACGCATATTGCTGGCAATCGTCTCGACCTCGCTATCACTGATGTCCAGGACTTGATAACTGTGTCAGTTGGCTCCCTTATTGGCACTCCAGACCACTCACATCTAGTTATGTCATTGAACCTGAACCAGGATATTCCTGTGGTAAACACCAGGAGAGTGGTGTTCGTTAAGAGTGGGGCTGATTGGAATGCTATTACTGGGGCAGTAAGGGCGTGTTTTATATATATATATATATATATATATATTGGTGAATTTCGGGAGCAACCATTCGCGCAAGCATGTTCCATTACAAGTTTGACCGTGTTTATCATTGACAGTTTATTTTTAAGTTTCCCGGGTTTCTAAAATTAACCCTACATTCCGTATCTACAAACACTAAAAGTTCGCCTCCACTTGAAATTAAAATCGGTCAACCGGTTTCGGCAACGTTTACCATCTTCTGGGCTAAAAATAGTAATAATTAAATTCTGAAGGTTGTAGTTATAAATACAACCCAGCTATAGCGTAAGACCATGCATGGTACGACTCCCGCTGTAGGTTGCGTTGGTGTGAGGTATGGGGGACAGTCGGGGGTCTATTTATACACGTAGCGGCCAGTTGAGTTCGAAAGTACAGACTGTTGTGGTGAAAACGGTTGCCGTGACATTCATTTGTTGCCTATGTGTCGTCATAAATAATAAAATATTATAATCGTATTGGTCTCGGTCATTTACGGTGCCTATACAGCTACTGAGGTCTATAGTGGCAAATTTCTTACGGCAAGCGAAAAGCGTATAGGTGATTTGTGGCATCTATTAAAGAAAATACGGAAACTAGAGTCATCGAGTCCAACCCCACGTGTCGTCCTACGCGACTTTCAGCGAAAAAGCGCCTATTATTTTTTACTATTGTACCCGCGCTTTCAGAAATGACAGCGCGGTATTTGTGAAGACCCGACTTCAATTTAACATACTTTTGTTACTAATATGCTTCTGAAGGATATCCTGCAACGGCCAACTCAAATTGGCATAAGCGATAAGTGATTAATCTTTCACTTGACGTGTGAAAAAATAAGCTTATATTAGAAAGCAGAAAAGCATTAGGTACTAAATTTAATTTTAGTTACCCGCCACGTATCCTATCTATCATACCATACAATTTCAGTACATTAGAATTTTTGTGTTGAAGAAGAAAGCAAGTTGGGAAAAATAACAGTAGTTTCTACTGCTCAGTGACAAATCATCGCTTCACCTGTGCTTCGATAATCATCTGCTGAATTAATACGTCTTGATCTAAGATCAAATATAGTTTCATTGTATGGAGAAAGTTATAAAAATCAGACTCCGTGGCAGTACTAGGAGAAGTGGTAAATATATTTTGGTTTCGATTTCAACGTTGGCTGAGCAGGAAGTGCATTCAGTTAGAGGGCTAAGGATCTACTTTTGCTATGTTCTGTAAACTGGTCTGTAAACTGGTCAATTTCCATGATAAAGCAACTTAATGACAGAAATTGCAACCTGGCATGGCACGAAAGATACCATTCTATAAGCACACGACGGTGTTTATTGCATTGTATTAATTCTGACTGGCGTTCTCAGAGAAAAACTATAATTGATATCCTTGCGTTGTCCAACCACTCCAGCAACTAAGCTGTGAAAGCTGAAGTAATTGTACTTGTCTGCTTCATTTACCGTATAACGTCGCCGGTGTTGGGTGCTGCCAGTTCCATCCAAACCGAACGTTCTTATTACTATTATTATTATTAAAGCTTCACGCCAGGGCCGCCACAGACAGGCAGTACACCCAAATGAAGCAGCTTGCAACACCGGGAAGCCCGAAACGCTGCTAAAGAAAATACAACAAAATACCATTAACTGCTGACTTAAACGCCTGTAGGCCAACACGACCGAAAGCCGATGCCGGCAATGAATTCCAAACCCTAACAGACCAGGTCACAAAGCACCGACTGAACTGACGAGTTCTGCATCTAACAGTCTCCAAAGTGAAAGAGTGCACGTCAACCGCAGCACGTGTAATCCTCCTTGAGACCTTGAGGGCTGGAACAGATGAATACAACCAATGTCTTCCATTGTTGTACACTTTATAAAACATACAGAGTCCAGTAACCTCTCTCCTATGGGACAGGTTCACCTGATCATTTTCAACACACAGTCTGCTGGCTGAACTAACAAGTCGGTCCAGCAGACGCAAGTGACTGTCAGCAGCTGAAGCCTAGACCAGTGAGCAATACTAATACACAGGCTGCAAGAAATCATTAAAGCATCTGCGGTTAACCTCCCTGTCACCAAACACAGAATTCACCTTACGCAGGAGCCCAATCTTACTTGAAGCACGTGACACCAGTCGCCTAATATGCGGCTCAAAGGAAAGGTTTTTATCAAAGATAACACCGAGAATCTCCAAGGAGCTAGACTCCTGAAGCAAAGTGTCACCTATCTTCAAAAGGGGTTGCTACAGTAAATTTATCCTTTTTGTTTCCATTACCAACAATGTATAAAAGTGAGCAGTTACCAGTTATTATATTATCTAAATATTTTAGGAGTGAGTCATTGTCAATAAATTTCATCAAGTCTTTAAGATAGGCTTCACACTTTGCAAATACAAAACAGGTCAGGACTTTTGCAAAGCCCAGTATACAGAAATATACAAAGGAGAAGAAAGAAAGAATCCCATATATAAGTGACAAGAAGAGGCAGGAAGACGGTCCACTCGGCAGAGCTGCTTACCGAGTAAGGCTCACATAACCCCCAGGTTCGCCAGGTTAGGGGGGACGACAGTCACGGTGGACATGTGGGTGCCTCCACCAACCTCCCATGGCCTTGCCGCTCAATGCACATGATTAGCAAAGAGAAACAAGAAAGTGGAAGAAGGAAGAGAAAGAAAGAAAAAAAAGGGAAAAGCGACTCGATTGCGCCATCGAGACGTAGGGAGAGGAGCTGACTGTGGAATGCCGGGCACACGGCTATGGCAACAGCCAGGTAATCTCTTCTCTGGTTGTCGTTGGCTCGAGGAGCTCATCCGCCTTTCATACACATTTCCTCGCATGAAGGTTCGCACAACCCACCTTCTCAAGGCTCATACGCCTGTTAAGCAACAGCCGGTGGCCAATGAGAAGGGATTCAAGTTTAGTCGCTTGGAATCGACCGTGCGTTGGTCGCCTCTTACGCCACGTGCAAGACGGGAGTGGTATTTTAAAGCCCCTAATCCAGGGTTCAGTGTGAACCCTGCGTGCGTTCTTTCAGTGGAAAAACTGCTCTCTGATTATTCGTAAAGTGCGCTCAACGCAGAAGACCTTTGTTTTGTGGCGACGAGATTTTAGCAAAACCAATAAAATCATGAACATTGTGTCAATAGTGAATATATTTTCAGAAGCAATAATTTTTCTATTCTAGACTCAATCCAATCCGCTGTTGACCTCCGCTTTTTAGAATTCTCGTACATTTTTAAACAACAGAGGAGGGTCATTCCACGCTAATGTCAACCTGAGACGAAAAATCGAAAATTCATCAAAGGAAGTTTTTATATACACCAAATTGAAGCTAAAGACCTCTACTTTAATAATCCGAAGAGAAAATTTATACATATCTAACCACTTTTTCAAGAGGTTGTCAAACATGACGCATTTTGGTAAATATGTGTTATGCGAAATAGCTAACTATTCATAACCTTGCCGCACTAAGTACAAGGCTTCTGAGCAAACTCCCAATTTTACATAATAATAAGCCATCATTGTGCTATGTAATTACCATGTTCATGGAACTTCAAAGCCCCTCATTAATGTCTCATAATTAATTGAAAATGTCCAGATTGTACGTTACGACCGTAACGGAAGTATGGTATTTGTTTACATAGCAAGAGAATATTTGGAGCAGCCCAATATAACTTTGTATCTGTCGTTAGGCCTCAAAGGGGGTACCTATGCACCCTCTGTCATTTATCTCTGAATGCCCGTTTTCTATAAATTGCATTACGGTAGTAACGGTTTTGTGCGTTACGGTCGTAACTCCTTCCGAAAGTTACGACCGTAACGGACTGTTTTTACTTAATGCGTGCTTCTAGCAGAGCTTGCATCTCTGCAGAAAATGAACCCTTTGGTTTCCGTTCTGCAACATTTTTTCTAGCCGACACAACTCTAGAATCTGCTCCCTCATAGTCAGACGTATTGGTAGCGTCGGTTGCGGCAAATTGTGCCCATTTTTTTCCTTTTTCAATAGGTTGTTACACTCTTACTATCGATCTTTGAGAAAGGGCTATTCCATTGGAAGGGCAGGTATATCGCAGGTATATCGATCCAAAGATATGATGTTGCGGGTCTGCCCATGGCCTGATGCACATCACCCTGCTAATGGAATTGGAATTGGAATTGGCAGTGTTGCATGTAGTTACGGTACATATTGCGGCCGAAAAAATATGTGGCTGTAAAAATTAGAAAACACGAAAACCAGCATTTTGCTGCCAAAAAGGAAAATTGTGCGCATTTTTTTTTTTTTTTTTTAATTCAACGTCACATTGTAACTATCGATCATTGGGAAATTGTTATTTTATTGTAAGAGCAGAGTTACATGCTGCTACGGTAGTATCAATACATATAGCTAGCTGCCAAAGCAATATGTGGCAGTAAAAACTGAAAAAATCAGCATTTTGCTGAGCAATAATCTGCCAACATGGGCTGATGTTACCATCGTAAACAGCATCAATTTTTAACCTTAGAAACGATACTAAACATTACATTTAACGAACAATTGTTTTCTATGTTCGAATGGCGCACGATGCGCTGCTACAGAAATGATCCATTTGCGAACGAAAAAGAGACTCATGTGGCCTTCATTATCGGTAGAATTGATAACAGCTAAATTATGGAGCAAGTCCGCAGCTCTTGTGCACTTGCCCTTTCCACTGCAGAGTCAGCAAGAAACACTTAAGACTCATTTAATTTAAAATTCTTGAAGAAATCACGGAGCTATCCACTTTAATCTTGAGGCAGAGAACACCGAAACAGCGATGCACGTCCGTCGATCGCCGCCGGAAATCATATTTTATGAGTATGATGTTTTATGAAGTGATGTAACCGCCTAGAGATCGATTATTTCTATTATTGTACTTTCTCTTTATAAGAAAATCGGAGTGTTACGACCATAACAATTTTTTCGTTACGACCGTAACGACGAATTTCTGTTCCCCACTGCTTAACCAAGAAACCTATGCATAGGATGAAAGCTTAGACATTCACCTATAACCCTATAACACCATGTGAACAGATTTGGAAAATTCGCTGTACTTTCACAGGGGGTGAAAGGCACATGTGCACCACTAGGTGAAAGTTGAGGTTGCATTCGTGTTAGGACCGTACCGCTGCATGCAACAATTAATAGCTGGGACAACAACATTTTAATGTAGAATGCTGGGGATGGTTTTATTAGCAACCGTAGGTATTAGTAGCGTTATGGTAAAAACCATTTCATTCTAACTGCATCAGGTCAAAATGTAGAAAAAAAGTTGCTCCGAACGTTACGACCGCGTAACGGTGGAATGACCCAGGAGCTGATCGCGTATGCGTCAGCTCTCTTTACTTTCATAATTATTTAATATTTCATTGGTTGCCTTTGTTAGATTTGATTTCTTTAATTCTCAATCAGTTTTCATGATCCTCACTCCTCGTATTTTGCGAAAACACTTATTATGGATTTTTCATTATCCAAAATATATGTTTTTAATAATTATTGTGGCCACGTTGGTGATTCTTTTCATCCTGGAAGTTAGATTCTCCTACAGTGGATCTTACTCTTTCTAGACTCGTTCATCGATGTGATAAGAAGTCAACTTACGTGATTATTCAGATTTATGGTTAATTTTATAAAAGATTTCCCCTTTAACCGTCAGTTGCGATGCCAGGGAATTTGCATTGAGAACTGAAGGTTCGCTGTAGTAAAACATTGAGGGGTTTCACAATTGACACAAACATGCATGATGGTTAAGTGGTAACATTATTGGGAAGGAGATGGGCTTGGCTCAATACTGGGGCTCTAGCCCCTTACGCCTCCTCCCCCTTCCCTTGGCACCGCGGCTGATGCCCCTATGAGAAAAGACTAGTTGGTTGCTTACTAAATTGCTTGTATTGTTAGTTGGTTAGTTCCTTTGTCTCTTCATCCCCCATCTGAAACATTAGATAAGAGAAAATGTACCTGCTGAGCAGGTAGGGGGCCCGTAGCCTTGCTATTTTGTTTACTCAAGTATTGAACACGACTGATGTATATATAAGTAGTAGCATGGTGTTAAACTTTACCTACGACTCGTACTTCCAAATACTATTTTTTTTTCTTTTGCGCTTAAATGTGTAACTTGAGTAAAAAATGAACGAAGTAAATGAAAAGGCAAGACCAACATGAGAGTAGAACCCCGAAGACAGTGGAGCAAATGGGCTTCGTTGCCGTCAGTTAATGAGGGCGCAGGCCACTGCATTTAAATAAATTGGGGAGATATTCAGTAAAAGATTCTCGTTTTAATTTTTGTTCACTAATTCTGTTCACTACTATGCTAAAGTGCAACGTTCACTTAGGATATTGAGTGCGGCGTTAGGTGCTACAAGACATAATTCACTGCAATTATTGTACCTGGGTAGCACTACGGTCAACAGGATAACAATTTCTCATTACAATAATCAGTGATCAGTTTGTCAGCGAGGCGTGGTGGAAATCGAACACCAAATTACAACTCACCAAACGCTTATAACTATGCGCAGGGATGTGGAGCGACACGCGTCTAACTTTATTGAAAAACAAATATTGTCAAGTTAGAAATTTCGATTTCTTCCTCAAGTGAAGAAATAAATCCTAACGAAGAAACCACCGTCCTCACACTCATATTGGAATTACAATAAAGGGTGTAGCGGCCACTCCTTTCCTGTGTCGGCCTGCGGTGGCTGCAAGTTCCCAGAGTTTCCGGTGACTTTAATGATCGCGTCGCTGAATTTTATTCCACTGATCCGACAAGGCCTCGGCTGCAGTGAAGCCGCTCCTCTGTAGGAGTCTCCCACTCGAGTGTAGCTGTAGCTCAAGTTGCAGCATCATGAGGCTAAATAGTTCTAAGCACCTCGCACGTTATATTATTGAGCTTTTCGAAGTTAGCTTCGAGCTGTAAAAACGAAGCTAAAACAAGTACAGCAGAGTAACTTTCGTACTCTGTAACTTATAATTTGCTATCGTATATTGCCAAGAAATATGTGACTAACAGGTTAATCTAGAGGGGAAGCTAAGCTGTAGTGCATCATGGGTGTATACCTTATGTATCTAGACTTTCAAAAGGCTTTTGGAAGTCCCCCATCAACGGCTAATAAAAAATTGGAAACCCATGGCATCCAGGGAGACTATTTACGATGGATCAGGGCATGGCTTACGGGTCGGCAGCAGCGAGTGAAGCTTGACGGAGAAACGAGCGCCTGGACGCAGGTATCATCAGGTGTACCACAAGTCAGCGTGCTTGGCCCACTTCTGTTCTCAACTTACATCAATGATCTGGATCTTAACATCCATAGTAAAATCGGTAAAATTGCAGATGATACTAAACTATGTCATCCTACCACGAAAAGAGCCGAGCTCCAACAAGACCTTGACAACCTCATGGAATGGAACACAACGTGCCAGATGAGCTTTAATGTCGACAAATGTTCAGTAATGCACGTAGGGCTGGTGAACTCTTCAACTCCATTGGAAATGAACAGGTCGGTATCAGCAGCTGTCACCCAGCAACGTGACTTGGGAATCACTATTACAAATAAACTACAACACAGTCCGCAAGTGGACATGAGTGTAAAATAGCAAGCAGAGTACTGGCATTCATCACCAGAAGTTTTGGACACACCAAGGACATCATCGTTCCCCTGTACAAGGCATTAGTGCGGCCACACTTAGAATTTGCTATTCAATTCTGGTCGCCACATCTGTGTAGAGATATCGATATCATGGAAAGAGTCCAAACCAGAGCAATAAAATTGATATCTCAGCTGCAAAACAAGCCGTATGAATGTCGCCTGAAAGAATCGGGTCTGATCTCTCTCAAGCAAAGATGACTCAGGGGGCAAGTAATAGAAACATTCAAGTATTTGAATGGCTTTAACAATGTACCTACAACGCGACTCTTTGAAAGAGACCTCAATGATCGCTTGCGAAACAACGGTCTGAAACTCAAGCATAACTTAAGCTCCAAGAACGACCTTAAGTCAGCAGTTCTTTCCGTATTTCATAGTCAGCATATGGAATTGACTCTCTTCCCATGTTGTTGGTGCGGAGTCAGGCAACGCGTTTAAAAATCATCTTGACATATATTGGGAGAGACATCATTCACAGCTAAGAACTCCTCCTCCAGGAGTCGCAAACTCTTAACGGCCAAAGCTTGCGAGGCCGCCTTATCCCGTCTTCTTCTCTCTCCAGCTCCAACAACACAGTTTGACATCGCTAAGCTCCGCATATCAGCGGCTCTTGTGTCGTGCTTGCGCGCATTCATGATCGTCTCTTTCGCAGGGAGTCTTCCCCTTTTTTCTTTCTTTTCAACAGTCCTCTATATCCTACTAACACAATGGCAATAGCTCATAGAGGGCCGGGGCGTTAGTCCCGGTGTCTCCTTTGGAATGGGCCCATTGGTTCATCTACTACCGCCTATATATCAAATCTTATCTAATGGGAAATGGGCTTGTGACGTCACAAAAACCTAGTATTTTTATCAGTAGCTATTTTGCATCGTTTCTTCATCATTTCATTTGGGCCTCCAGAGTGTCCTGCATGTCATACAATCATTATAGTTGCACAAAAATATGTATCAAAGCATCTATAAACTTCCTTAGCTCTCTAAAGGATAAAATTTTGAAAGAACGTTGGTTAAAAGGCTCGTAAAAGAGCAGATGGATTCAATCGGCAAATACCCGCACGTGTCAGAAGCACTTTTAGAGCCAAGTTTATCGTCTTTGAAATGCAATAAATCAAGTGAGTTTTATCGAGAAAAACATGGCATTCTAAAGATGGATTTACATGGGTGAATACCGCAATGTTAACGATTTATTGTCGTCTTCTACCAATTATCTGCTATCCTCTAGAATTTCAAACCGTTGCAACAAAAATTGGCTCAGATGCGGGGGATTGAATGCCGAAATAGAAAAAGTTTCAAACGAGATTTGTGAGAAAAACATTTAAGGACCAAAGAAAGAATTTACTCCCTTTCCGGTGAAGTAATATTAAAGCAAGAGTCTATATATAATACGCACACGCCACACAATTGCTTGGTAAAGTTAGAAAAAAAAACATCAGCTGCTATACGATGTGCGCGTTACAGCAGTGTAACAGTATGGTGGTGTCCGACTAGCGTTAAATAACTTGGAATAAAATTACCTAACCATATTCCACAAACCTAAACTGTCTTACGGACTGACGTTTTTGAAACTAGCGAATTTCAAATCCATAGTTTTTCCAATGACGCTGTAGTTTTTACGATTAGGAGAGGCGGATATGTTAACGACGCGTACGCGACGGCACAGCTTAGGGCCATATTTTACCGAAACTATCCGACCGGGTGCGTGCCTGTTATGGAAAAAACAACCTGAATAATAATAAAATTTTATCCTTCAGAGAGCTAAAAAAGTTTGTAGATGCTTTGATATATATTTTAGTGCAACTATGATGATTGTAGGGCATATAGGATACTCTGGAGGCCCAAATGAAATGATGAAGAAACAATGCAAAATAGCTACTGATAAACGTACTATCTAAAACATGCAATTAAATACTCTGCTTAAATACATTATCGGAAAGTCTGCGTAATGCACTTCAGTTTGTGGATTTTTTCTACCGCTGTCCTGAACGAGTTTACGGAAATAACCTGTACAAAATAAAATATTTCATTCTAAAAATTTCTTGTTTGCACAGCACCAACAAACTAGAGCACTCTAAAAGCGCATTCACCCGCCAATCGAAAGCCTGGGTAACGAAAAAATCAACTTTGTTCTGAAACTATGATTTCCTTAGTATCAACAATAAAATTTAAACAATTATGCCTTTTGACAGTAACGGCAGCTCTTGTAATTTTCTTGAAAATCCGTTCACAACTGCTTGAGTTATGCTACTATAACTAACATTCTGACAAACATTAGTCAAACCCACAAATGGGCCAACCGATTATCATCAAAAACTAGGCATTCATATCTTTCAAGATTGTTAACAATTCTTGTAAATTTTATAAAAATCCGCCCATAACTTTCTACGTTATTTTGCTAACATGCATAAAATCAAACACAGAGACAAACCAACGCTCAAATCATTAGAAAAATTGGTCATTCACTATTCGTGATGTACCAAACAAATCATGTCAACATAATAATCCGCCCATAACATTTTGAGTTATGGTATTATAAAAAATAGACAGGAAAACAATCGAACAGGCGATTGAACCGATACTCATCAAAAATTAATAATCTGTTACTGCAAACATGCCTAACAATCGCTGTAAATTTCGTAAAAATCTGTCCATAAGTTTCTGAGTTATGTTGGTGACAGACAAACAACAAAACAGACTAACACGACAATAACATTATCTCCTCGGCGGAGGTTATCAGGGTTGTAAAATTGTTCCCGTACTATGATAAATGTGGTTCGGAATAGAATTGCTAAAGGAGGGTGTAAAAAAGGCCCTGAATAGTGAGTATGTGTTACGCCTGTTGTCTGACTGTCATTGAAAATAAAAAATATTAAATACATTTCATACAAAATATATACCTACACTTACCTTTTCTCATTCTATAAACACCTGGCATTATCCAGTCCGCCGTTGTGTTTTAATGTTTTAATAGAATATGTACAATGAGCCGAGTCACATACTCGCCCTGAAGACCAAGAGATTACCACGCCGCCACTCTACGCCACCTCAGCATAAAAGCAACGCAAGCGCAAGAGGTGCTTGCGCCGCCCTCTACATCATCTACACGGAGTAAATTACACCATACCTCCACGGCCCACTGGTCATATCTTTGCTAAAGCGTTTTCGCACCTGAGTCCTACTATTCCGCTTAACAGTTGTTTCAATAGTTTGGGGTAAATTTTACTTAGAAAATATTATATATCACTACTTCCGCCAATGTGGTAATGCTTCTGGAAACGTTTGTCTGTTTGTTCGTTTCTTTATAGGAAAAGTCACAAAATTATGGACGGATATTCATGATATTTGCAGGCATAATTAACTATGTTGATGGGAGCAGAAGTTAAACTTTCACTGAAGTACCGTCTAATGGTTCTTTATTTGTCTACCTGTTTTTTCTTGGCACCGTAACTCAAAACGTTATAAACGGATCTCAATTAAATTTTACGGCATAATGCTAATGTTACTGAGAGAAATGGCTAAGTTTTTGTGATGAGCTGTTGTCCGTTTGTTACGTAGCCCGAAAAGTTTAGAACGGATCTTCATGAAAGTTACACGAATTGTCAGATACATTAAAAGGCACAAAAGACCAACTTTTGATGATGATCCGTTGGTCTGTTCATGTCTTTGAATATGTTTTTCTTAATGTTTATCAGAACACAATTAAAAAATTATGAAGGGATATTCAAAAATAGTGCAAAACTGCTAGGAATGTTTAGAAGCACAAAGAATTCCTAGTTTCAAGGTCAATATGAATTATTTGCTAACTGTGCATTGCTTGGCGCAGGTAAGCGTTCGCAGAGTGCTTCTCTAGTTTGATACTGTTACATAAAAAAAAAAGATTGTTTAACTTAGCTGTGTTTAAAATTTGTATAAATAAAAAATCAACAGATTTATGGCGAAGTAAACTTGAATATTGTAGCTACGATATTTGTGAAATGATTTTTGTAGGCAACTAGTTATGGCTTTCCGCCATGTTCAAAACAAATATAATAAAAACAATGTTTTTGCCATAGTTATATGTTTGTAGAATTAATAGAGGAGCGTTAAGTTGGATAAGGAGCGTTAGGCTAGATAATGGGTGTTAGGTTAAATTAGGGTTAGGTTAGATGATGATCGTTGGGTTGGATGATGATCGTTAGGTTCTGTCATTAGAGTTAGCTTAGATGAGGAATGTTTAGGTTAGATCAGGAACGTTACGTTAGAATAAGACCGTTTGTTTAAACATGGAACATGAAGTTGGAAGAGAATTAGGTTAAATGAGAGCATTGGGTTGGATGAGGAGCGTTAGGTTAGATGAGGATCGTTAGGCTGGACGACGGGCATTAGGTTGGATGAAGAGCGTTAGGCTGGATGAGAAGCATTAGGTTAGATGATAAGTGTCAAGTCGGTTGAGGAGCGTTAGGATGGAAGAAGAGCGTTAGGTTAGATGAGGAATGCTAGATTCTATAAGGAGCATTGCGCTGGATGAGAGCGTTAGGTTAGATAAGGAGGGTTAGGTTAGATGAGGAGCCCTAGGTTATATAAGGAGTGTTAGTTTGGATGAGGGAGTTAATTTAGTTAAGAAAATTAGGTTAGAAAGAGCTGTATTAGATGACGAGTGTTTGATAATAGGTGCGTTGGTTTGTATGAGAGGCGTTAGGTTACTGTAAACCTTCAGATGGAGACAGAGAGAGACAAACCAACCAAGAAAGCAAGCAAAAAGTCGTGTGTTAGTTTATGGCGGACTAGGACTTGAACCATCAACACTGAACTGGCGCCGATGCACTTACTCTTCCTTCACTTCTTGCCGCCGGTTACGCTAAGTAAATAATATCATGAAGACCTATACGCATTTATCTGGTCATATGTTAGTTTATTTATTTCTGTCACACTTGAAGAAAACAGGGGAAATCTAGAGCACTTTGAGCACGCAAATAGGTTCTGCAGCTATAAATTCCTTTCTATCAAATCCAAAATCTAATCATTTTGCCTTTTGACAATATTAACAGCTTCTATAATTTTATTGAAAACCCGTACTTAGCTTTTTGAATTATGATTCTAACAAACATTCTGAGCAGCATTAGTCACCAAAATTTAATTAGTTAGCTATGTTTATAAACATTATTAACAATTCCTTTAAATTTCATAGAGATCTGTTAATAACTTTTTCAGTTTTTTGCAAACAATTTTAAAATCAAACCCAAAAAACAAACAAATTAATACACAAATCGATACAACATTTAGTCGTTTACTCTTCGTGACATGACTTACAACTCATGTAAATTTCATAAAAATCCACCAATAACTTTTTGAGTTATGGCATTAAGAAAAATGAGGCAGACAAACAAACAAGCGGATGAACGGATTTTCACCAAAAGTTAATCATATGTTTCTCCTAACATACCAAACAATTCCTACAAATTTCGTAAGGGTCTGACTATACCTTTTTTAGCTATCTTGGTGAGAGACAAATAGACAAACTAGACGAAAACGTAACCTCCTTGGTGGAAGTAACTAAGCCAGGTTGGAGACTGCGGCTATCCTGTCACGCGCTGAGGAAATGCTGTGGGCAAAGAATAATCCAGGTTGCAGATGTTCTCAATAGTATATGGTAACCTCGTATTTCAATGCATTTCTTGTTCTGCCAACGTTGATATCGAAGCACAGAAGATATTGACAGCTTCTCTAAGCAGCCTCGATGCATCCCGAGTCTTACTTTTTTCCCACAGAAAATTTCGTTGCATCAGTTATTATTCCAACTTGACTTCATTCGTTAATAAAAAAACTTTTCGTTGGAAGGAAAAAAAATCAATTTCTGTGGTATGAAGGACTATCTATGACACCAAATCGAAATCAAAATTATGCGTCAAGTGTCATTGCCCGCTAGAGTAATGAATTTTTCCACCTGTCAGCGAGAAAAGAAGGGTTGTGCTACTTAGCGGGTGTGAAGTTAAGAACGTTCATCTCTATCGTTTAAATGAATTGGTAGGCGTAGTATTAAAAGCTTTGAAATGAAGAAATATCATCACAAATTTTTCACAGTCATTAATGGCCGTGTATACACTTGTCATATAATAATTCTAATTGTTCCTCTCTACGTTCCTTCCTTAGTAGGACCGTCACGCTTGATATCCTTCATACAACCCTTACACTTTCAGTGCATACTACACAGGCCCTAAAGGGAAATTTCAGTAATTTGGACAGTGAATTCCAATGGCAAGCTTCAGCAACCGCCACAATTCATTACCTACCTGGAATATCAAGTCAGATTTGGAGTGTTCATCACTTAAGTACTATTCATGCCAGAAAGGGTTACTTAAAAAAATAAAATCATATAAGATTTACTATAACCTTACCTTGTTCCTCATTTTAATTACTATCAAACACTGTAATTAGACCAATGTGAATGTATCTGTTTATATTGCCGTCCATTTGGGACGCTGAAAGAATTTGTATTTTAGTTTTACACTGCTTTCTGCGTCGACATATTGGAAGTGGCGAGAGTAGCTAACATAACCACTCCAACGGTATTATGGATACGGCTGCGGCTCTGGTTATTGACGGCTAAAGCTGCTGTAAAGCAACGCATGCTCGTAGGCATCATCCCGAGTAGATGCATGTAGTGCTGAGTCTGCTCTGAATGATGCATTGCACGCCTCCATTTGATCTTCTGTCTAGTTGCCGACAAGAATAAGGGAGGTGAGTGCTATTCCTCTATGGCAATGCAGTCGTCTCCACCAGCTTGACAAGAACTGGCTCCAGAGCAACATTTTTTTCTGGCTTTGAAACAGTGAGGCAGATTTTGGCTACAGGACGTGGCGGAAATTTAATTCCTATTGTAACCTAGCTACAGATGGGTAGCGGCAGCAGGTCCATGTATTCAGTAAATTCTTGAAATTTAACTCTAGAATCTAATCGGCTCAGAGAGCATCATCTCTAAAATCAAAAAAAGAACACTGATGCGATGGCTAAAGGTAAACACTATTGGAATGTGAATGAAATGACCAATTCGGCGTTGCGATAAATATGCAGACTGCCTAAAAACGTGCGACTCATCAGGTGCAGCAGCGATTTCTGGAAGACAGGTCCTCTTGTCTGCTAAACTCTTGCAAGAGAAAGCCATGAAGAAGCGCCGAGTTACCTTTTCAAATGAAGGAAGCATCAGAATATTCACTGTCTTGAGCGTAGTCATGGAATGTGTATTGGCTGTTGATTTGAAAGCCTAATTTCTTTGTATTACGTAATTCTTGATATACAAACCACAAAAGCCCACGTGCCGTGCAGCAACTTAATCTTTTCTGATCTAAAGCTTCAGATGAATTTCCCTATCTAATGCTGCAAATCAGGACAGAAAGACTAAGCAACGCACAAACTTTGGGCGTTTTCGCTTTAGCGTCAAAACTGCGCGCTCAAGGCTTGACTGATCCTGAATTTCTGAGCGCTCTGCTCGCTTCGACCTGTTGAATTGAGCTTCAGGCTTTGATCCTCATTAAGTTGCCCGTAAGACTTTGAAACTGTCTACAGTTTTTTGGATAATTTAGTGATGCAAGACAAAGCCATGGCTGCGGCATGGTAACCGGATTATTTGAGTTAGCTAGTCGCTGATAACGACGACGAAAGTTGTACGTGGTCACCAGACTTCATAGTGGATGATGCTACGCTGCTAAGATAATGTATGATAGCGTCATAATAACATTTCCTAGTTTTATTGCACTATGAAACGAGGAAAAATATATAACAGCAAAATTTTCACGTGCCCCACTATAGTCTAAAATATCATTTTTCTTTCTGGTGCCGTCCGTCTATTCGTCCGCACTTCCGCTTACACTGTCAGATATGAGAAAATTCAAGTTGCATATTGAGATTTAATAGAAGGTGAGAGCCAGGAGCGTCTGTGAAGCTAATCAAGTTACGGGTGTGGCTTTCAGGTGTGGTTGCTGCCAGTCGCTGTAGGCACCAATCGCATATTAGTACATCAGTGTCTGCTGCTCCACCAATGAGAGTCATGAACGCGTCACAGCTGGCTGACGCGCTGGTTGACCCGCTGGAAAGCCTATGTTAAAGCGGAAGGGTTTCCTCCTCCCTATAAAAGCTCCTTGAAGTAGCAAGACGCTCTTCAACCATAGCTATAAGGTTAACTCTTCTTGAAACAAGTTTCAATCGTGGTTATACCTTACCTTTGATACCTTTGATGATACTTCGGACGAGGTCCAGGCGACGTTACGCACGCCGCCCATCTTGTGCAGAGGTGATGCTGCAGTCCGTGACCAGCGGGGTGGCGAACAGCGAGTTATCCCCACAGTTCACGTAGCCGCTTACAGCAGGTTTATCTGGCACTTTCAGTAAGCATGCGTCCTGTAAGTGTTTAAGTTTTGCAGTCTCTGTACCGGTGACATTTCGAATGTGATGAGGCATTTTGTTGAATAATCTCGCCCCTCAGACCACGAAACTATTAGAATACTTTGAGGCTAACGCATCACCACCAGTTTTGATCGGAATGCGCACCTCACAAGTGCGACCAATACGGTTTGAGTGTCTGGCCTGGATTCGCCCATTGACATTAACAGTAATTCCTTCTAGAATTTTCCAAATATA
>LQNS02278187.1:1059311-1071451 GCA_001587735.2 Parhyale hawaiensis
ATTAACAGCTGACTTAAACGCCTGCAGGCCAATACGACCAAAAGCCGATGCCGACAGCAAATTCCAAATCCTAGCCGACCAGGGCACGAAGCACCGACAGAACTGATTAGTTCGACATCTGACAGCCTCCAAAGTGAAAGAGTGCGCTCCGCGCGCAGCACGAGTCTCTCTCTCCCAAAAACCTTGAGGGCAGGGAGAGAAGAATGCAACCAATGCCTCTCATTATTGTACACCTTATAAAACATACACAGCTCTGCGATTCTTCTCCTGTGGGACAGGTTCACTAGATCATTATCAGCGCACAACCTGCTGGCTGAACTAACAAGTCGATCTAACAGACGCAAGTGAGTGTCAGCAGCTGAAGCCCAGACCGGTGAGCACAGGCAGCAGGTTGGATTGCTGTCGTCTGGCAACTCCTTCATTTTAAAGACTTTTTACTTGACTTGCTTGCGATTGCAAATGTGATGTCAGAAATATGAAATTAATCCGAATTAGAGCGGAAGTTGCCAGCACATAACGTACGTTGCAATGTGCTCTGCGCACGGGCTCACTCGACAGTGTTTGTTTCCTACCTGTAGAGTACTTAGTGTGTGAGTGCGTCGTGATGCCCATGTCAATAGTAGAGAAGTGCTAAGCATATTGAATTCGTAGGCATTTGTAAATGGATGATGTGCGAAGCTTACTGTAAGTACTGTAGCGATCCTTGCTCTACCAAATATCGCGACAGCTAGCGTTTTACTAATATAATTTTGTTAGACGCACAGTTGCGTTCATGAGAATATAAGAGCACAGAAAACATATAAATAGTGTCTGAACATTGTGTACGGGGCAAACCGGCACTGGAGTGCAGTTACTTTATACTTTCCGTTTCCACCCTATGCAGCTTGTTAATTAATTTAACTTAAACGATTTCAGCTGTAAGCACCTTTCCAATACACTCTTTATAGCTGTGTGTGTGTGTGTGTGTGTGTGGGTGCGTGCAGCAAGCTTAGCTTTTTGGCAGTTTCTTCTGAATCATCAAATACAGCACGTCTGTCGTCTAAAAGTCTGGGAACCGGTCTTGCTTGTTTATTTGTGTCTTGTTTGTCACTTCTTCTTCACTTTTACACGAGAACAAATTCGAGGTAATATGGGGCAGTCACATTCTTTCCAGTTTCCATTGATTAGCTCATTAATCTGTGGTACGGAAGTTAAACTGAGCTGGGCCTCAAGAACGGGCATGATCAATTCATCGGTTCCACGGGCAACACAACAGATACCTAACACATAATAATTTGACTTTGCTTACAGCCTGGGTGTTAAATATTCGTTAGAGAAGCAAAGAATCTATTGATAGTGAACCGAACGGGCCGCTCCTTCAGGAGCAGAAGAGGACGGCCGAATAGCGGGTGGTCTATGCCCAGCAAAAGCGAAGACAATCGTAATGACGACCCAACGGGTCACGGGTCGTCTAGTTATCATAAAAATGTAGTCAGTTAATACAAATATACTCGTAATATCACCAAATTTAATTAATTTGCGTTGCGAATCTATGATTATGTATTCCGTAAATATGATGCGCGGAGAACGTTCTACGCAGAACAACGCTGCGTTCACACGCCCGGGCAAGTGTGAAGCCCAAGGAGCCTGTCAACAACATTTTCACTGAGCGACTGATAGACTTAAGCGGAGCAAAAGTTGCTCATGTGAACTCGGCTTTAGGTTAGCAGAGCTGCGTTAGGTCAAAATCGGGTAAGTTGTACGAGCGCAGCTTAGCTTCCAACCATTTTAGTAAGTGGGAGTATTAATGGTGGAATTTCCGCGGGTCCCGCTGTAGAGCATAAATGTTGCAATTATAAAAACAGTGCTAGTAAATAATCGAGGCCAGAATGTGAGGCACCAGGCGGTGAGATATTTAGCAGACCAAGAGGCCCGTGGCTCCACTGCCTCCCATCCAAGGTAGGAGCCGCGCACTACAGACGGTCGCAGGCTGGCGGGTCAGCACCAGTCGGCAGGCTGCCGGCGACCTACCAAAACAAAAGACGGTGCGACTGTTGATGTAACTGAGCAATTTCTCCTGCCCGCACCACCGACGCCTCGCCTGCAGAGAGGATGCTCTGTTAGTTTCGTTATACTGTGGACTTTGCCGCGACTCTGCATGAGAGGGAGGAGTACTTCGCGCTTCACCCTGACGATTTACTCCTACAATAATTGCAAGTGTGCTACAAATGTTTATGGTGTTTACTGTACTTTGTTTCCTTGATTTTCATGCCCCGATGATACTTCATTATAATTCTATTTTTTTATTTCTCTTTCATTGCAAACTACTGTTGCAATGGCGGTGATCCACTGTAATAACACCCTCGTACCGAAGTACTATATATCCCTTTAATTTCTTCCTCTGTTTAATTCTCGTTCTGCTGAAGTTTGAGACTTAAGCTATACAGCGCACTATGCATGTAATATTGCACAGTTTGTTGGTTGGTTAGTAAGTTTGTCTCACCTGTTACGAGGAGACGAAATTATGAAGATGATAAACGATGAGGTAATAAAGAGTGATTAATCATTAATGAATTGATGAATAATATTGATGACATGGATTAATAATCTTTAATCGTGATCACTAATAATAAAATGCACGCACAAAAAAATAATTGCATGTGCCCATGGAGGCGAGCGACTCCCCTACTTGCATAACACAATAGATTTAATAGATCTGCACAGAGGTCGAAAATACACTTTTAAACAAGGCTCAATGAATCTATTTAAAAAACATAGAAATTTTAGTTGCAGCGAGATATCGGTCGCGTCAGCTCATGATTGGTATGACCTGTCGCCTGACATTCTTACAGAGGGAGATGCTGGTGGCACGATTCTATAGACACATACCAAGACATAGGAAGATTTAAGACCGTCCACAATTTGTGATAAAAAGTGTGAACATAAAAAAGAGTCGTCCGTCCCGCTAAAATATAAGATACGAAACTATCTTGTATTTACGTAGGATTTCAGTGCCTCTGGTGAAAACAGTAATATTCACCAGCGCGACCCGTGAAACTTCCACGGTTAATTTATGTTTTCACTTACCTTAGTTTAACGTGAGGTAGCGATTCTAACTTAACCCGCCCCGTCTAAACTAATGTCCACCGCTTAACCCTGGCTATCGTTACTTAATACCACAGTACACTGATAATTTAGCGCTTCATCATCTTACACGTTTCAATTTTTGTCGGCGTATCTGATTATCTTTTTTCATTATATCCGCACTGTTGTGGCGGATGCTCTCCCAGCAGCACAATCACTTCAAAAACAATTTTGAGCCTAATTGTCCAACTCTTAACGTTCTGTTTTCCCGAAGTATCCTGGCTAAGCATTTTCCTCGATGAGGAATGCCATCCGCTGCTAGCAAAGCAAGTACTGTATATTGCCACATAGGGCGATTCACATAGCGCATATTCTCACTACTCGACTAAAAATTGACTTTGAGGAATTCACACAAGGCGATTCATATAGTGCGAATTGTTCAGTAAAATTGAAAGTCCCTCTTTGATGTTTTCTGCGATATTGATTTTTAAGAAAATGTCATTTATGCGGCAACTAAGATAACCTGACACTTATATCGATAAATCGAAAATACTGTTTTGCACCCAATAATTGTCCAAAGTATGTAGGAAGACAATTACATTCAATTTGCACATTCCGTAATATATTTCAAATTTAGTAGAATATATTTCCAAATTTATATGATGCATGCCCTTGGTAAGTCGTTCAAATTGGCATGAAATACTATTAGAATTAAATATTCGGACCAGAATTTTTTAGAATACTTTATTTTACCCAAAAATCACGTTTTCTATGAATTTCAGGGATGATTATAAAAAAGTTTTAGCTCGTGTTATGTGGTTAACTATATAGGGCGAGTACAAAAAGACGGGTTATGTAGTAGTATTAGCCTGGAGTATGAAGCTGAAAGCTAGTAAGACCCAGTCGACGATTATCAGTCGGTCTAGGACACTTGTACCGCGGCATCCCCAACTGGAGATTGATGACACTTTGCTTCAGGAGTCTAGCTCCTTGGAGATGCTTGGTGTTGTCTTTGATGAGAAGCTTACTTTTGAGCCGCATATTAGGAGGTTGGTGTCACGCGCTTCCACTAAGATTGGACTCCTGCGTAAGGTGAATTCCGTGTTTGATGATAGTCAGATTGACCGTAGATGTTTTTATGCGTTTTTGCTGCCTGTGTTGGAGTATTGCTCACCGGTCTGGGCTTCAGCTGCTGACACTCACTTGCGCCTGTTGGACCGACTTGTTAGCTCAGCCAGCAGGCTGTGCGCTGATAATGATCTAATGAACCTGTCCCACAGGAGAAGAGTCGCAGAGCTATGTATGTTTTACAAAGTGTTACAATAATGTGAGGTATTGGTTGTATTCTTCTCTCCCTGCCCTGAAGGTTTTTGGGAGAGAGACTCGTGCTTGGTGCGGAGCGCACTCTTTCCCTTTGGAGGCTGTCAGATGTCGAACTAATCAGTTCTGTCGGTGCTTCGTGCCCTGGTCAGCTAAGATTTGGAATTTGTTGCCGTCATCGGCTTTTGGTCGTATTAGCCTGCAGGCGTTTAATTCAGCTGTTAATGGATTTTTGTTGGATTTCCTTTACCAGCGTTTTGGGCTTCCCGGTGTTGCAAGATGCTTCATTTGGGTTGCAAAACCTGTCCGTGGGAGCTCAAGCGTGAAGTTTTAATAATAATTATACTTTGCTGTATAATGTAAGCTGGAGATATGATACAGGGGAAATGTTTCACATTTGAAATCAAATTTCTAATTTCCTTCTATTATTGAAAAGCTTGACACAAAACGTACGTAGGTATACGTACTAACTTATTACTATATAGACTAGCTGCACCTGTGAAACTTTCACGGCCTGGAAGTTCTGCGGTAAGAGACAAATATTATCAAATTTTATATTATACTAAAGTGCCCGTGACCCGTTGGATCATCATCACCATGTTCTTTCCTTTCACAAAAGTCATGTGTTATTTAGCTGGTCATAGACCACGCGCTATTTTTCCCCGTTTTTTTCAATACTGCCCGTACGGGTCACCATCACCAGCTTCGTTGCTTTGAAAGGTATATTCAGCACTGTGCCTGTGCGTAAGGGAAATATATATGAGACGTATCTCATTGTATATCCCGTATCAACTTTTAATTTAACGCGCAAGTTGATGCAGCCGAGCTCAGATCTATCCTCCGTATCACGTCTGCAGGCAAATTATGTCTTCAATGCTCGAATTTCTTCCTGCACTAAAGAGAAGAATCTGTCTCAACCTGACTCCTGAACGATAACATAATTATGCAGATTGTGTAGCGGATCCAAACTTCCCAAGGGCGTATCTCTAATTTCCGTCAATCTATTATTGAAGAGCTTAACGCAGGTAGGCACGTACTAGCGTATTAATATATAGATACAAAGAATGGTAATTATTCATGAGCTTTGATAGTTTTGCTTGTCAACAAGAGAACAAAGGAGAACACGTAAAACAAATGGACTTCACCGAAACAGTATACTTTGACAGGGATGCTTCTACCCTGCGAGGAGCAATTGCCTATCGTAATAAATTGTAAGAGTTTGCCCCTAGGCGGGTGCAACTCTCACGTATATAAGCGGCCTGATCTTAGCGCTGTATGTAAATTGCTGCTATGCCATGCTCTCCGTGCCTGTCAGGTATTGTACTTACGGCATTGTGTAGCTAGAGATTACGTTGATGTAAATTGGCGGGTGCAAGGAAAGATATGGAAATAATGACTAAAAAAAAAACTGTGGGGGGGAATAAGTGCTCCTACACATGAAAATATTCAATAGATTTATTTGTAGCGTATCACCTGAAGAAATGACATTAAATGTACTGTATAAGATTGGATAGTGCCTATATATGCATATAAGACTAAATGACATTCAGTGTTTGAGATAATTTCATAATATCTTAGTTTTAAGGGGTGAAAAATTAATCGAAAGCAGAAAAAAACATGTTATCTTCATTTAATACTTTCTAGCAGGCCTTTGTTAACTTCAACAACAACCGATCTCTTCCTGTAGTCTTTAATTAACGATTCGAGCATGATAGTAGGTATTCTGCTCCAATCTTCCTGGCAAATTGTCTTTAGATTTGTGATGTCTATTGGACTTCTTTCCCGGATTTTATTTTTCAAGTTTCGCCAAAGTTCTAAATTGGATTCAGATCCGGGTACTGACTCGGCCATCGTAAGATGCCAGAGTTGTTTTCTTCTTCGTAGTGCTAGCAGAGTGCTGGGGATCATTATCGTGTTGGAAACTACCGGTGCAAGCAGGAGGAAGTCGAAAGCTCTACAGTAGGTACTAATTTTTCCCTTAGGTTTTGTTGATATTTTTTTCGCTCATTTAACCGTCTATAATTGACAGTTTGCCTACACCTCTCATAGAAAAGAAGCCCAAACCATGAGATGGAATTTTTTACAGCATTCAGCTGAACAAAACTGTGGTGCAAATGATAAATCGATTAATTATAACTTCACGATTCAACAAGTCATCACGAACAAGGCGAAACAACTCAAATGAAAACGTATAATAATAATCAATTCACTATTGCAGTGTGATCACCTGCAGCGCAAAACTCAAACAAGGCAACGACGTTGGAGCACTTACCAACCGAGTGTTACAGAAGCGTCGCATTCTGCTGCTAGCAATACGTTTAACACTTATCGATGTATTCACCTTGACGCCTTCATTGTTCTGTCCTTACATTCTTTCTAAATGAAACCTACTCTGTATAAGTTGAGAACGTGCCCTACTCAAAGTATTTCAACTTATGAGGCACTAAAAAAAAAGGAGCAGCACAAAAACTTGCTTTACGTTAATAAACACAAAAATAGTAGAGATATTGTTATAATCGCTTCATATCTCATCTTACATTCCTTGAATTTATTTATTACACTGTTTCAAAGATGACATCGGCCTATTGAAGGCCTCCATTTTCAATGCACGGAAGTACCCGATGCCTTAAGTACAGTATTGATCACCTCTTGAGAGGCGATCTTCCGTGGCCTGCGCACTCACCTGATTTGGCTCCATGTGATTCTTTTATGGAGTTACCTCAAATGCGTCGTCTATACCGATCTGTGGTGGGCAGGCCACGGAAGATCGCCTCTGAAGGAGATGTTCGAAAGAGTTCATCAATACTTCAAGAATCGGGTACTTGAGTGCAATGGCAATGGAGACCGTCACTTGGCCGATGTCATCTTTGAAACTGTTTAATAAAAAATTCAAGAATGTAAGATGAGACGTGGAACGAATTATAACAGTATCTCTACTACTTTTGTTTTTTATTAACCTTTGAAATCATCAAGTTTCTGTGCCGCTCCCTTTACTTCCGTACAAGACACGGCGTATCGAGTATATCACTGGACATCGGTTAACAACATGACCTTAGACGAATCAAAATTTGAACTTTTATGATACAGAAAAACATCTCCCTTACTGAATCTACGTTCTACACGACGAGAGATGGGAGCGAGGTCGAGAGAAAGCAAATTTTAAGGGATCTTGGGGTGAGAATACAAGATAATGCCACTTTTGAAGATCATGTGGCTCGAGTTGTTACCGTAGGCAAGAAGTGGAGCGGATGGGTGCTTCGAACTTTATCTTCACGAGAGGCAGACACAATGCTCACCTTATGGAAACAACTGATACTGCCAAGGATTGAATACTGTTCACCTCTTTGGATGCGAAGCAAACGGAAAGACTTAGAGCGCCTCGAGGCTATCCAGAGATCGTTCACTGCCAAATCCGAGGCATGAAAGATTTAAATTATCACGAAAGACTGGCTCAACTTCAAATGTACTCAATTCAAAAGAGATTTGAGCTCTTTACGATCATATATATTTGGAAAATTCTAGAAGGAATTACTGTCAATGTCAATGGGCGAATCCCGGCCAGACACTCAAACCGTATAGGTCTCACTTTTGAGGTACGCATTCCGATCAAAACTGGTGGTGATGCGATAGCCACAAAGTATTCTAATAGTTTCGTGGTCCGAGGGGCGACATTATCCAACAAAATGCCTCGTCACATTCGAAATGTCACCGGTACAGAGACTGCGAAATTTAAACACTTACTAAACGCATGCTTACTGAAAGTGCCAGATAAACCTGCTGTAAGCGGCTACGTGAACTGAGGGGATAACTCGCTGTTAGCCACCCCGCTGGTCCCGGACTGCAGCATCACCTTTGCACAAGATGGTCGGTGTGCGTAACGTCGCCTGGACCTCGTCCGAAGTATCATCAAAGGTATGTAAATTACACCATGCAATAGAAACACATAAAACAAAATTTGTATCACGGTTGTGCTACTCTAACTTATAGTTCAAGTCCTGATCTGCTTATTGGTTTAAAAAGCTGATCGGACATTGGCTCCTTTAGCTCTTCAGGTATGGTATTGTATACATGTACAGTGATTGTACACTTTTATAAACGGTAAATGCTTTTGAACATCTAGCCTAACAGATAATAAATTTAGACTTCTACCACAAGTAAGATAGTGATGAAGGCAGCGCACACTCAAGCTACGAAAGGTGATCTGTTAACATGATACGAGACTGAAAACTGAAAGGGGAGTAGGGCTGCGTGAACGAAACAAATATAGGAGAAACGCAGAACAGAAGTATCTCGCTTTCTCCAGCAAGAACGTCGACGCAGCGTCTACTAGGGTGTAGAACGCGAGTACTGGCCAGGCGAGTAAGGCATTACAGCGCCGAGGCGATAAGGCGACCAGACGGCAAGGGACAAGGCAGTTGCGGGAGAAGAGGCATGAGTGTGATCGGAACGAAGTGAGCCAGGCAAACGATACACCAAACCCGCGAGAGTCTCGGCAGTTTTACAGCACGCACGGCGCCCCGATGTAGACAGAACTTACCTGTTTGTTGCTAGACGGTGAGCTAAATCACAGCACGAGGCTAATTCCAAAAGCAATGCCTCCTATTTTCTTTATTTTGCCCGTAGGGATCCAAGGGAATTGCAAATTGCATTGTTATGATGACTGAAAGTTTCATCTCTCTGTTGCTCATGGACGGGCGTGAGAAACAGAATTCCTCCCCGCAGACAAAATAATGTTAAACCATTCAACATTCACCGGTGCCTGGTGACCGGTTATGGAGCCGATGCAGTTGATGTCCGCTCCGGCGTGCTCTGCCTCTGCGTTGTAGACGGACCCCGTGTGGGTCGTGGACTCATCGTTGGTGGACCGAGAGGAGCGCACGGAGGTGGTCTTCACCTGTAAGGGCCAAACAGGGCACACTTCTTCCATCGAAGGGTGCCCCTTTGTCTGCCTCGACATCCCTGTTACGCTTTCCTTTTGGGGCTCTTTGCTGGCCTGGAGGTGCCTCTCTAAACTTGGCCAGTATTTCCTTCCCTTCGCTATTTCCTGTACTTCTCCTGCCTGTTGCGGAGACGTGCACCCCAATCCGGGTCGGTGGTCTTGAGCCGTCTGCTGTCCCGCGGCCTGTTCCTGAAAGTCTCATCCTGCTCTCACACACCAAAAGGTTGCCGACCGCTGCCCTAAAGCGTTGCGTCTGGCGTTGCTCGGCTGCCTCGTGAACACATTCGGCCTCTGCTGCACAGAAAGTCTGTCTGTCCGAAACGCTGCTTGCTTAGCCTCATAAGCAAGCTGTTTATCCCGTGCGCTATGCAGTAGATTATTTGAAACAGCAATAAAATCAGACCAACTTACAGCATCCCACCATTGATGCATTTGGAGGAAGCATAGGAACATCAATAAATGCAGTATGCTCCAGAGTAAGTTTATTGGCGTCTATACATAGTTGTCCCATAACATTTACATTTGCAATTGCTTTTGTCTGAAAATATCTTCTAGCATTTCCTATACAATGTAGGTGATGGTCAACACCGTAAGATGCCTCGAGAAAATCCCATTTATGAACATAGCTACGACTTCCGGTGTCTAATGCATAAGACCTATGAATATTTTTTGGTATTTGCACTCTTTTACGTTTTCCTCACTTCTACTAGACTATTAAAATGTATAAGCTACACTGGGCCTGCGGCTGTGTATCTTCTCAGTGCTGCCCATGCCGGACGTCGAAAATGACCCGCACGTCATTACATGAAGAGGTCAGAGCTGAGCAGTCAGGCGTAGGGCTTATTTTCATACTCCCTACCTCTGATGCCGGTCCGAGGATATATATAATTGAAGCTCAACATTTCTGTTCTGCCCAAGTGCCACATGTGCCAGCTAGTAAACATAAGTACGCATTTTCTTTACTGTACGGTAGTGTTTAACTTCGTGTTGCCCTCTTGTACATGGGTAGGATACGTAGAAATTCGACCATATGAGCACAAGGGAAGAATCCATAGCCGAAATTATGCCAAGCAGCTATGAACTTCAACGGACTCATTGTGATGCAGGTGTCTCTCATTCGGCGCCCTCTCTCTGTAGAATACTGCGATTTCTTTGTTAGAAGGTATCACACCATGGGGAGGCCAAGCAGAATCCGTTCTTTCTTATAAAATTTATTTTTTTTTCTACGCCTATCTCTTTCAACAAAGATGGGATTCCATTTAGTTCGCTCTCCGCTCGACGTACCGAGTCTTACAAGCATATCTGAACGAATTTTTATCCTATACTTAAACAATAATCACTCAAGGAAAAAATCATGCCTGACCTTAAAGCTTTTCCAGCTTATTCTTGAAATTATGAGAATACAAGTCTCATTCAATACGACTACCTTCGGTTACGATAACGGCTTCTACACAGTACCAATAACTTCCGTTTTTTTCAATGACCCCACGGCCTCTCTGATATCATTTTTGAGGACTGTAACAGAGTTGTGGGGATTGGCACATGCTTTGGCTTTAATTTGCCTCCAGATATAATAATTTAACGGGTTTAGATTTGGAGAGTTTGAAGGCCAAAAGTCTGCCAAAATTGGATTTCGAACCTCTTCAGCAATGCAATAGTCTTTCGCGCCGTGTGGGCGGGAGTAGAGCTCTATAGGAAGATAAATTTCTCATCTGAAGGTTTGACCTTCATCAGTGGAATGACTTTCGTTTCCAAGACGTTGCAATAGGATTCGTCATTCGTATTTTCGCCTTTGGCGAAGAAATGAGTAAAGACATCACCCTCACTCGTAAGAACGCGTAAGGTGATGATGCTACCTAGTATCTCTGTAGCAACTGCAGGATGAACGTTAGTATTAGAAGGGGTAAAAAAGCGATCATTACGTCTTTTATAAGTCCTATCCACAGTAAAAGTTTTTCAATAGAAAATAATTAATGATTTCCTAATTGGGTTTCAACCAGTTCAAAAGTTTCTAGCACGTCTCCAAACGAACTATTTTCTCATCTTATCAGTTAGGATATGCTTTCGACCTTGGACATGCGAGGATATACCACGGTCTTTCACTGCCCGGTAAACTGTACGGATACTAACATATCTTTTCTTAGCTAATCTCAACATTAGAACAGTTGGATGGTATTCAATGCTTGTTTTGAGATTAGCCAATAAGCAGAGCTTGTGAAATTTATCCATTCATGGTCTGTTGGTAGCTCTACAATTTTGTCAGTTTCATCAAAACGCTTATAGGCATCGTAAACGGTCTGCCTACGATACTGGAGGGTTTTTGCGGGCCAGGCGGATCGTGGTTCGCACGACGAGTACACAGATAGATGAACGTAGTGTTTGTACTAACTGTTCGAAATCCTTACCACTGATTGTTAATATAACTAAGCATAAATGGCATAATTAGTGGTGCAAATTTTAGTGTTTAAAACGGCGTTGCCACGGTTTTTAAATTTGTACGGACTTATCTGTAAGATCCGATATGACCATTTCTAACATATTATAGCTACTACTGAAACAGTTTGGAGACATCCCATGTATTGTCCTTAATTATGAGCTCATGCGCCTATCGACATCCCCTGTTTTGTCATTAATAAGAGCTAATGAGTCTGTAGACTTCCCATGTATTGTTCATAATTATGAGCTCATGAGTCTGTAGACATCCCATATATTGTCCATAATTATGAGCTCATGAGTCTGTAGACATCCCATATATTGTCCATAATTATGAGCTCATGAGTCTGTAGACTTCCCATGTATTGTCCATAATTATGAGCTC
>LQNS02278187.1:1071551-1087000 GCA_001587735.2 Parhyale hawaiensis
GATGATTTCGTTGCATGAGCTATTCTTCCCACTTTGATGCAATTGTCAACGAAACAGACGAAACATAAGTTTTCACGGGCAGTAGACAATTATTTCTTCTAGCTTACTGTTTTCCTCTGACGAAGCAGTTTTCTCTTCATAGGTCCAAATTTGAGCACCTCAAATGAAGCAGATATTTGAGGTGGAAAGACGGTATCAACGGTATCTTTGCTACGGACCGAACACATTGTATTTAAGCTGCTATTTTGTTTAGGTTTGTTGGAGTGTTTTACGTAAGATGTTACTTCTGCCTGTCTATATAGAAGACCCAAGGATGACAGCACGACAAAGGATCAATGAAGAAAAGAAGAAAATTAAGAAGCAAATAAGAAAAGAGGAGATTCCGCACCGGCCTAGAGGCATCAGGCAATCGTATAGGTTACCTATTGCGTGAATTTTTCACGCACGGGTCCTTTTATTGTTGAAGAGTTTCAATAGCAGTATTCCATGGTCTACTTTATCGAATGCTTTGGCAAAATCTAAATATATTACGTTCACTCTTTTGCCTTGGCATAGTAGGTCGAGAATAGAGTCATAATGCTCAAGCAGCTGCGAAGTGGTTGAACGTTTATGGCGGAAGGAAAACCTGAAGTCCAATTCATTAGCATCAAACCTACCGATTTTTTTTTTTTCAGAATAATCTACAATATTAAAAGCTTTGTTCCTTTGTTCGTTCCTTCCTTCGGGTGTTACGCTCTTCAATAGTAGATAGGGCAAAACTCAACTTGTAACAAGCTCCGATTTTTGCTGGAGGAAGTTCAACCACAGCTGTTTTCTTTCAGCTCGCACTTGAAAAAAAATTAAAGTGATCTAACATTGGCAGTTGTGAAGTGATCTAACATTGGCAGTTGTGAAGTGATCTAATATTTGCAGCTGTGAAGTGATCTAATATTGGCAGCTGTGAAGTAATGTAATGTAAGCCAACATGGAGTAATTTAACTCCGGTAACCATAAAGTGATATAATATTGTCATCTATTAAATCATATATGAAATGGAGGCTACTATGAAGTGTTATAACATAGTCATCCATTAAATCATGTAATGTAGTTAACCATGAAGCGATGTAACATGGTCGTCCACTAACTAAATTATGATATGTAGGCAACCATGAAGTGTTTGATTAAACATAGTAATTCATCAAATCATGTAATGTAGACAACCATGATGAGATGTACCAGTAACATGCACAACAAGAAGTGATATAAAGCAGACAACTATGACGTGATGTATTGTAGGGAACAACCATGATGTCATTCAACTTAGGCAGCCATTGAATTATTCAACTTATGCAACTATAGGCCACCATTAAGTGATGTGACATAGGCAACTATGTAGTGATGCTACGTAGGCAACCACAAAGGGGCGTAGTATTCCTAAGTAGTTGTGTGAAATGACATGGTGCAACTGTAGACGGGTCCAGTGATGAAGGGTTGTATCAGCACCAAAATGTCATTTTAATGTCTTTTAACGGCTGTCCTGGTATCATCTCATGGTTAATAAGCGTTTTTAGTTCATAGCCAATAAAGTGGTTTTATTAACTAGTATTACTATAGTTTCAATCAGGTTCTTCCGTATTACGGGGGTTTCTTTATTTAGTTTCCTTGCTACTATAGGGATGAGCTCTACCGAAAGCTCTACATACATCAATTTCTGAGGTTATTGCTTCAAATTCGTCATTGAAAAACTCAATTTTATGCGATATTAAAGTACATTGCATGCATATGTTCAACTTTTTTTCTATAAAATGTTAATATTCCTAGAATTTATGATGAATCTTCAATTATTCTTGGTGTCCGAAGGTGTGATAGTGTATGTCGCTTACTGAAGATACATGATTGTGCATTTAGATTCCCTGCTCTGCAACGCAATCCTTATGGTACGACGAAGAAATTAATCTTTGTTTGAGGTCTCTGTGATTATTAGAACTCATGTTATTAACACTTACGTAAATTGGCCTACAGGCCCAATTGTGAGAGGCCCGATAACAGTGTCATGTCAGTGTATGGCGTGGTCTATGATTGGGTATATGAATGTTTAATTGCAAGCTTATAGTGATAATACCCTGGTAAAAGAACTCGTCCACCCTTCCCATAATAAATGTCACATGTCATCTGCGTCGTTCTATCGACTACGTATGTACAAACTATTCTGTTTTAATAGTTTCTGCGTTTCGCTCAGCGTAGAATAGCGCAAAATTTACGTTAAGAACAAGAAGCTAGGGTGTTATGCCCCCTGCTGCAATCCTCCGAGGTGTGCTACAGCTCTGCGCATCATTCCACTCAAAAATAAGGCGATGGTAAAATGCAAGGCAGCAAATTAGCGCGGGGGAAGATGATATGAATAACAAGATGCGAAGGAAGGAGGGGAGCAAAATGTGCGAGGAAAATGTGTCATCAGATGTCAGCGCGGGAGCGGCGCTCCCTGCGATATTTGCCCCGCCATGCGATATTGCCGCGATAAATGAGCGTCGGTTTGCGCTCGCCGTGTCTGCCGTAATTAAGAATAAATATAATAATTCATCTAATTTTGTTGTGCGTTGAAGTTTATGCTGGGGGGCAGGCAAAAGGTGACATTAATACTTATTTACTCCAGTGACACACTGGGGGAACGTATAAAATTACTGCAGCCGCAGAAAGGGGGAACTTTTGATATCACCATGTACGGTGGCGCTTAGAATCAGCGGATACAGCGAGCGCTCTGAGCTGTTGTGATCATTGGATAGCGTTACTGCAGCAAGGGCGTGCATAAGTGGGCAGGTCAGTATGCTTGGGGGAATATTTTACATGTATATACCTATGTGATGCCTGCCTTCATTATACATAAATGCTGCTGTACTTGCGTGTTGGGGTCTAGTTTACAGTCCCAATCCTATTATTGGATCATATGGATGGTTATTCTACAGTCCATTGCAGCGCAAGCAGTAATAATGGAGAATTAACAGAGATCAAAATCAAACGAACTCCATGAAGTGTAATTTTGCTGCTTACAACGGTAAACAGTCATGCCTTTCATCTAAATCGGCTTAATCTTAAGAAAATATGATTTTAAAGCATACGTGCTAGGTCACAGGTTGGTACGTAAATCCATAACGCTTTTAAGTCATAAAAATTAATTATTATTATTTTTTTGCTGCACCAGTGCATGACTGAGCAGTAGCGTGATGTGGGATAGCAGTGACATGACTCTTCCCGACATCCTCAGCTGCACGAAACGGTGCCTGGAGGTGGTGGTCGGTCCTTTCGCGTCCGGACTTTGTCGAATGATTTCCGCAGCACCTGATCCTTATCAACAGATGAAGTGATGTACTGCAGCTTGCGCTTGCTTAGCAGCACCAAAAAGTTCTTTTGAGCTATTCATAGCTACACTGGGGCTTTATTTGAAAAGCAAAACAATAATCATTCACGGAAAACTGTTTCTACGATAAAAGTTCCAAATGACGTGTCAAAAATGCTAACTTCTCCTCAGCGTCCACACAAGCTGACGTGTAAGCTTGAAGAACAGTGGCAATTATTCTGAATCCTTATATCAAACAGAATGTCATAGTTCGTTGCTAAGCGTACAGCTTCGTCGAGCATATAATCCCAAACCATTGTTTGCATGAAGTGTCTTTCCCAGCGGTACACTAATGCCGTTCTTGAACACACTAATGGTCAGGGAGAACACACACAATCACAGACAAACTGAACTCACTGAAGTTTTCTCCATGAACAAACACACAAACCTTTCTTCCGATCTTGAAATAATAAACTTATTGTACTGCTTTTCTGGGTCACGTTTAGGTTTCAAAAGATCATATGAAGCAATCTTATCCTTCTGTAGAAAACCAACAACGTTTTCACGAGGAGGAAGCTCATCAAGCCACTTCTGTCTCTCGGAGACTGAGACTAGTTCTTTGGCAGTCGAAACGCTCGCCACCTGTTTTCCTTTTTGTACTATGTACGCTGCACAACACCACATTTGTTCGGCATTTTGAATACTCAGAATCACTAATAAACTTTGTACACAAGCCCTATCCACTGCGGAATGCAGACATGTGCCTCGAAACAAACAGCAACGTCTGATTCAAACCGAACGATAGACACAGACAGTGCTTCGACCTCCTCGGCTTGTCATACACTGAACAGGCCTCCGCTAGCAGAATCCGGAATCTCACTGCGCACTCCTTGTTTAGAGTTGTCCTTGGTTGTTCCTAAATTTTGGACTCTTAAAAAGAGTAGATTTAGAATAACTAAGTTTGTATTATTTTTCGTAACCAGGAGCGTGTGGCTTAGTTTAGTAGCTACATGTCTACGAAGAGTCAAAATCTCTGAGGAGTTTTATTTTCTGTTCCCTAACAACGGACGCCACTGTACATCGAGCCAATTAAAGTAGTGGAAAACTGAAGCTCAATTCTAAAGTCTACAATGCATGCAGAGTATTATCTCTACCAAAGATATTTTAATCAAAGAAACGAAACTAAAAATGATGGTTAAAATAAAATAAATGGAATCCATAATATGATACTGTGAAAAAACATCTGGAGTAACTGACTATTTGCAGAAGCCTTTTGTAACGTCAAGAAGTACGTAGCTATCTGTTTAAGTGAGAGAGGCTTTAGAAAGTGCAGTGTCTCGAGAATATTTAAGGAATTTGTTTACTATCAACTGGAGGCTCGGCTCTGCTTCTATTGCATCCTTTTCGCCTTCAGCAAATGAAACTTTCACTGACTAAGTCTTCCTCATCATGGACGGAGAAACCAGCCAACCAAGCTAACAATCAACCAACAAGCTGTGTCTATTACAGAGTGGATATGGATCATTGTAACAAGCTATAAGCACTGAAGACTTGCCGATGCATATTACTTGCCGTCTGTTCTGACGGCTGGGTCCAATAGTAAACTAGAATACCTCGTGGCGTAAGACCATTACCCGCAGTGAGGGCAAATTTTAAACCCGTCCTTTTTTATGGCCAGTTAACTCTAGAGTTTTGGTATTTTCACATCTAGGTCAACCTACATGACTCTCTGCAAAAACTTATGAACATTGCTCAACTCCTCCTTCCTCTTTTTGTATGGACAGACAAATATATATATATATATACTTTAATCTTTAACGAAAACATTATCACCTGTCTCACTTCGCTCGCGTTCGATAATAACTGCAAACAGAAGTCGATAAACATCGGTCGCTGTATAGTGCCACAGTTTATTTACAGAACTTATGTCAGATTTGAGTGTTTGCGCAACGGCCGTACAGACCATCAGAATTGTGACGTCATGCCAATAGCGTCACTTCTTTTGCAGCACGGAATCTTGGGCAATTCCACAATGGTGTGACGCTGTTGGCTTGACGTCACAATTCTGATGGTCTGTACGGCCGTATGCCCCAACTCTCGGCTCTGACGTAACTATTCTTCTGTAAATGAACTGTGGTAGTGGTCAGCATATGAGTCTTCAGACTTAGCGGGTGCAGTACATGTTTCCGGCCGTGCAATTTTGAACACTAACATGGCCGGTGAAGTGCTCTCAGTGCAAATTCTTTTGCGTCAGAAATAGTTACACAAGTGTACGCACGTAGTGTGTATTGAATGTAGGCACAGGCATTGTCCCCAATGTCTTGAATGCTTATCATTCGTGAGTAGACAGCGCCGTTAAGTATACACATTTGTTTCTCTGTCCACCCATATAGAGGAAGAAGGAGTTCAGCAATGCCCATAATTTTTAGCAGAGAATCTGGTAGGTTGACATAGACGTGAAAAATACCAAAACTGTAGAGTTAGCTGGCCACGAAAAATGATGGATTTGAAATTTGCAGCCCCACAGCCCCCTTCCCCCCAAGGTGATGATAATGATATTAATATATATATCTGCATACATATTTGTAAATTTGTTTGTCCACCTGAAGAAAGGGGAATGAGTTGAGCAATGTTTATAATTTTTTGCAGGGAGGGTTGACCTAGATGTGACCAATACAAAAAATTAGAATTAGCTGGCCATCAAAACTGAAGGAGTTAAAATTTGCTCCCCACTGAGGGCGATGGTCTTACTCCCTTGGCAGTTCTAGTGTAACAGTTTGACCTTACATAGGCGAGCTGCAGCAGTGGTAGCCAGCAGAGCAGCGAGTGACTTCCCGAAAATTCATATTAAACGTAGACATAATAAGAAATACGAAGGACCAATCTAAATAACTTCAAAATTATCTAGCATCATTCGATTATCGCTGACGCAAAATCGGTCAAAAGTACATTATATTTTTTATTGAATTTTGCCTTAATTGCAGCTGTTGGTCGCCTGTCCCGCTCCCTGGACACTGGCGAGAGATGACAAACTCAAGTACTCCGTGGCAGATATCCAAAAATAACTTGCAAGAGGCAACGTAGCGTTATCGTTTGTTGCGCTAGCAGCCCCGCATGCGGGTTACTACAGCTGCGTCTGGCCTTGCCACAGCACATAATAAAAATTACAAGACCTCATGCAGTTAAGAGAATACATTAAACTGTATTAAATTAGTACCAGTTCCCTTCTTAATTTTTTCCAACATAAAGCACGACGCACTCCATGCAACAGCTACAGCTGTGCTCGCCATCCAAACGATTACAGGCGACAGCAACGCGATGTTGAAAACATAATTCAAAACTTGACGATTAAAGAAGAGAAAATCGCAAAGTTTGGTGGGCAAAATGGCGCTGTGGGCCCGGGAGGTACGCCGAGCGTTATATAAAGTTATCGATGACGCCCTAAAATTCCTTATGGCTTGCCGTAAGTCACAAATTGTTGCTAGAATGGATCATTAGAAGCAATGGGCCGCACCAAGCTGCCCATTATCATCCTTAATGCAGAAGGTATTGCCCTGCAGAGTACAGCTGACGTCAGCACTTCTGCTCCATAAGCCGCCGTGCCACCGAAACTTCGGAGAATTCAACTTTCTGGCGATCGGTGCGACGCCTGCGGTTGGGAAGCAGCTTGTACTTGTGGGCTTGCTGCTTTGAAAGAAACCACGTCGAACATTAGTTAACTTAAAACTCTATCTCAACCACCAACTGCTCATTTCACATTTAATATCATACGCTGGCATAAAAATCGAAGAGTATTTAGCCTCCATTTTTTGTCTCGCTAGAAGAAAACGGACGGGTAAAAATTAGTTCAGGTTAGAAAATGTCACACTTACGCTTTGTTAAAAACTTACAGGCAAGAATTAGACCAGGTTAAAAATGATGGCAGAAGTAACGAAGCGTCACAATGGAATGCACGGCTTACTTTACCAATTTGAAATCCAAGCAAAGGTTGCATCTACAGTACGTGTTGTCAGCACTCTATATGGCCTCCGCCAAGGAGCATATGTTTTTGTCGTGTTTGTCTGTCTGTCTCTTTGCCTGTTACTAAGCTTACTCAAAAATTATGAACGGATCTTTGTGAGATTTACAGGGCTTGTTAGGCATGTTAACAGTAACGGATGATAAGTTTTTTGTGAAAAGCCGTTCATCTGTTTGTTTGTCTGTCTGTTCATTTTATGTCAGGGCTATAACTCAAAAAATTATGGATTGATTTTTATGAAATTTAGATGAGTTGTTAGGCATATTATGGGGAGAAAATGACAAAACTTTTGTGATGATCTGTTTGTTCGTTTGTTTGTTGCTGTTTTCTTTTGTACTCTTGTCAACACAATAACTGAAAAGGTTGAGGATAGATCTTTATGAAATTACAGCAGTTGTTTGAAACGTTAAAAGGCATAAATGGTTAAATTTTAGTGACGATCGGTTGGTCGTTTTGTGTGTTTGACTGGTCTATATTTAGCTGGGTCCCAAATATATTTCCTGTTTCGAGAATAGGTGTAATCATTGCATGTTTGCAGGAAACTGTAATTACTCCCTCATCCATTGATTTTCACCCCATAAGGTACATAGGGCAATAAATGCTTACATTACACATCTTAATGATTTTTGCAGGCCAATCAACTGGCTCTGCTGCACTGATGCCGCTAAGTCCTCAGAGGTTAATTCAATGCTGAGTTTTGTGAATTCAAAGTCCGCTAAGTACCAAGTTTCTCGTTGAATCGATTTGTGGAATTACGGGATTTAGGACTTTGTCACTAAAGACTTTTTGATATTGACGATTTAGTATTTCGCTCATTTCTTATCATATTCAACAATAAACCCTTTACGGCCTAATTTTCGACTTTACCGAAGAGTAATGAGAGGCATACGTGAAAAAAATATCTGTAAAAAAAATACTATTTTTTTTTTTTTTTGCTAGATGGATCTTTTCGTTTTCTTGGGTTTCTTCACCATACGATCGTGCGAACTGGTGTTCTATTTCATCTAGCTTCTTTTTGCACTCAGCTTGTCGTTGTAGCAGCCTCGTTGTTTGCTGGCATTTGATTAGCTTTGCTAGTTCTTAATGAAATGCGTAGGTGATATCGACTTTCATTAATTTTTCTTTTTGCCGGACTAAGGTACTTCATGCACTTTTCCAACAGAACAGTGTCGAATATCTCATTGATACTGTCAACTGACTTATTTAGAACAGCATCCCAATTTACTGTCTGCAGCTCTGCATTCATTCCAACGTAATTTATTCTTTTATTGCACAAGTTCAGTTCAGGAAGACCGGTGACTGGCATAATTACTTTCCAAATAATTAAAATTCCAAATAAGTGCATCAACTAATTTCTCACAACCTTAAGTTTACACATCCCTAGACTTTTGTTATCACCCGCCAACCAAGTGAGAGATGTGATTATCTTTTCGTTCAATATTTAAGAATATTTGTAAATATATTTGTGTATTTGTCTCTCTACTCAAAAACAGGTAGAAGAAGTTAAAAATCTTCATAATTTTTTGTAGGGAGTGTGGTGGGTTGACCTAGATGTGACCCATGCCAAAAAATTAGGCCTAGCTGGTTACAAAAAATGATGGTCTTGAATTTTCTCCACCGCGGTGAATTTGCCTCCACCGCGGCAGATCGTCTCACATCACGAGTCCTCGCATTTATCCTATGTTATTATTAAGAGACCTGAATGGGGCGGTGAGCCCAGCACCACCCGTGTTGGACACAGCATCCATATCAGACGCTAGGATTAGCTGGCCCTCAAAAATGACCTCGTTCAATTTGATCTCACCGCGGGTGATGGTCTTACGCCACGAGGCGTTCTAGTTATGATATACAAATGAGCAAGTCATGATAGAATGGTAAAATTAGAATCTTTGACCCTCTAAAGTTGGGAGTAGGTATTGATATTTCCCTTGTACCTCCCCTCAAAGATATAAAATCCGCAAAAAAAAACTTTGTGGGGACGCCGAAATCACGTTCACCTAAAAATCTGCTTTTCACAACTAGACTAGTTTTGACGAACATAAAATGGAGCACAGAGACAAATAAACAAACGGACCAAGGGTTGATCACAAAAATTTGGACGTTTGCTCTTCGTAGCATTTCTAACAGTTCATGCAAGCTTCATGAAGATCCGTTCGCAAGTTTTTGAGTTATATTAATAGAAAAAAGATGCACACAAACAACCAAACAAACGGTTGTACGGATCTCCATCAAACATTACTCATCTATTCCTCTTCACTTACCTAACATGCGCTGTAATTCTGTAAAGATCTACCCATAACTCTCTGTCACTCTTGGTGACGCAAAAAAAAAAAAAAGGAAAAACTATGACAAAAACATAACCTCCTTGGCGAAGGTAATAAGGAAATGAACATATGACACAATGAATATACACTATAGTCTTCATTATACTGTCTATGTTTATTTTGAAACGCACAAAGGTGGAAGGAGGACCGTGCTCAGTATTCATATCTTTAAAAGCATTTTGTTCATAACGCCATTCTTCCATCTTCGCTCCAGACTGAGGCATGAAGTTCAGTAGCTAAATTTGCATCGTACAGATTTATGAGATTGATCGCATATTATTTGAAGTCGATGGAAAGCTGAAAAGCCCTGAATGCATTTTACCCTAGAACGTGTTACAGCAACTTGTCGCTTGCAGCAATTACGCTGTCGCTGCTGCCGCTAGCCACCGTGCAGCCCTTGCAGCGCACATCGCCCCCGCCCCTCCCTTATAACTTGCGCTAATTTAGCCTCCATCGTTGTGCATACCGCTAACTTGTTACGATTTTTGGTGGACTTCGGCTAACTGAGCCTATGGGGCCCGCAGGCGTGCAGGAGAATTTCGATCCTTGGAACACATTGTTTACGGACTGCTGAGCCCGTCGTAGCTTTGGGGAATACATGGGATGTCTACAGACTCATGAGCTCATAATTATGGACAATATATGGGATGTCTACAGACTCATGAGCTCATAATTATGGACAATACATGGGATGTCTACAGACTCATGAGCTCATAATTATGGACAATACATGGGATGTCTACAGACTCATGAGCTCATAATTATGGACAATACATGGGATGACTACGAACTCATGATCTCATAAGTAAGGACAATACATGGGATGTCTACAGACTCATGAGCTCATAAATAGGGACAATACATTGGATGTCTACTTACTCATGAGCTCATAATTAGGGACAATACATGGGATGGCTACGAACTCATGAGCTCATAATTAGGGACAATACATGGGATGTCTATAGGCGCATGAGCTCATAATTAAGGACAATACATTAGATGTCTGCAAAGTGTTTCAGAAGTAGCTATGATATGTTAGAAATGGTCATATCGGATCTTACAGATAAGTCCGTACAAATTTTAAAACCGTGGCAACGCCGTTTTAAACACTAAAATTTGCACCACTAATTTATGCCATTTCTGCTTAATTATATTAACAATCAGTGGAAAGGATTTCACAGTTAGTACAAACACTACGTTCATCTATCTGTGTACTCGTCGTGCGGACTACGATCCGCCTGGCCTGCAAAAACCCTCCAGTATCGTAAGCAGACCGTTTACGATGCCTATAAGCGTTTTGATGAAACTGACAAAGATTGTAGAGCTACCAACAGACCAAGAATGGATAAATTTCACAAGCTATGCTTATTGGCTAATCTCAAAACAAGCATAGAATACCATCCAACTGTTCCAATGTTAAGATTAGCTAAGAAAAGATATGTTAGTATCCGTACAGTTTACCGGGCAGTGAAAGACCGTGGTATATCCTCGCATGTCCAAGAAGGAAATAAAGAAAGAAAACCGATTTATTCCTCCCCGTAGGAAGGTATTCATACAATAGTTCTGTTACAGTACATGTTCAGTACACTAGCATATCCTAACTGATAAGATGAGAAAATAGTTCGTTTGGAGAAGTGCTAGAAACTTTTGAACTGGTTGAAACCCAACTAGGAAATCATTAATTATTTTCTATTGAAAAAACGTTTACTGTGGATAGGACTTATAAAAGACGTAATGATCGCTTTTTTACCCCTTCTAATACTGACGTTCATCCAGCAGTGACTACGGAGATACTAGTTAGCATCATCACCTTAGGCGTTCTTACGAGTGAGGGTGATGTCTTTACTCATTTCTTCGCTAAAGACGAAAATATGAATGACGAATCCTATTGCAACGTCTTGGAAACGGAAGTCATTCCACTGATGAAGGTCAAACCTTCAGATGAGAAATTTATCTTCCCACAGAGCTCTCCTCCCGCCCACACGGCGCGAAAGACTATTGCATTGCTGAAGAGGTTCGAAATCCAATTTTGGTAGACTTCTGGCCTTCAAACTCTCCCAATCTAAACCCGTTAAATTATTATTTCTGGAGGCAAATTAAAGCCAAAGCATGGGCCAATCCCCACAACTCTGTTTCAGTCCTCAAAAATGATATCAAAGAGGCCGAGGGGTCATTGAAAAAAACGGAAGTTATTGGTACTGTGTAGAAGCCGTTATCGTAACCGAAGGTAGTCGTATTGAATGAGACTTGTATTCGTATAATTTCAAGAATAAGCTGGAAAAGTTTTAAGGTCCGGCATGATTTTTTTCCTTGAGTGATTATTGTTTTAGTATAGGATAAAAATTCGTTCAGAATTGCTAGTAAGACTCGGTACGTCGAGCGGAGAGCGAACTAAATAGAATCCTATCTTTGTTGAAAGAGATGGGCATAGATAAAAAAATAAATTTTATAAGAAAGAACGGATTCTGCTTGGCCTCCCCATGTGTGATACCTTCTAACAAAGAAATCGCAGTATTCTACAGAGAGAGGGCGCCGACTGAAAGACACCTGCATCACAATAAGTCCGTTGAAGTTCATAGCTGCTTGGCATAATTTGGGCTATGGATTCTTCCCTTGTGCTCATATGGTCGAATTTCTACGTATCCTACCCATGTACAAGAGGGTCACACAAAATTTAAACACTACCGTACAGTAAAGATAAATGCGTACTTATGTTTACTAGCTGGCACATGTGGCACTTGGGCAGAACAGAAATGTTGAGCTTCAATTATATATATCTTCGGACCGGTATCAGAGATAGGGAGTGTAAAAATAAGCCTTACGCATGACTGCTCAGCTCTGACCTCTTCATTTAATGACGTGCGGGTCATTTTTGACTCGCAGAGAGCGGTTCTAATATGGCTGAACGTAAGGAATTGAGTTCAATTGACAAATGAACAAAAAAAAGTGGTTATGAAGCTGTGGTAAAACAGATAATGTCACAGAAAGATCTCCAGTGACCTGAATATTCTGTTTGCTAAACCTTTCATTCATAACAAGATTCACATGACGTGATACTGCTTAGAACCAATGCAGACCAGGTGCTCCTGGAAGATCTCTTGAAGATTACGGCGAAAGTTGGGACGACTGATCCGATGGCCACCGGAGTATGTAGATCTTCGGAACGATTTGCGCTCAACAGTTGCTAAGGTAGCTAAGCAAACAATAAGTAGTGCACTACACATAGTCTAAAGTCGCGCACACCAAGAAAGACATCACTCCTTTCGAAACGGCATAGAGATACAAGGTAAAAATTGGCAAAGGAGCTAACAGAAAAGCCAAATTGTCATTTGGAACGAGTTTTATAGAGAGATGAAGTTAAGATTGAATTGTTTGGTAGTATTTTTTGGCTTCATGTATGCAGGAAAGACAGCAAGGCGTACGTACAGAAAAACACAATATCAACTGTGAAATTTGGTGGTGGCGGTAGTATATATCATGGTTTGGGCTGCTTTTCTATGCGAGGTGTAGGCAAACTGTCAGTTATAGACGGTTAAATAAACGGAAAAATATATCAACAAAATCTAAGGAAACATTTAGTACCTACTGTAGAGCTTTGGACTTCCTCCTGCTTGCACTGGTAGTTTCCAACACGATAATGATCCCCAGCACTCTGCTAGCACTACGAAGAAGTGGCTTGCTGAAAACAGCTCTGGCATCTTACGATGGCCGAGTCAGTACCCGGATCTGAATCCAATATTGAACTTTGGCGAGACTTGAAAAATAAAATCCGGGAAAGAAGTCCAATAGACATCACAAATCTAAAGGAAATTTGCCAGGAAGATTGGAGCAAAATACCTACTATCATGCTCGAATCGTAAATTAAAAACTACAGGAAGAGATTGGTTGTTGTTGAAATTAACAAAGGCCTGCTAGAAAGTATTAAATGGAGATAACATGTTTTTTCTGCTTTCGATTAATTTTTTACCCCTGAAAACTAAGATATTATGATATTGTCTCTAACATTGAATGTCATTTACTCTTATATGCATATATAGGCACTATTAATCTTATACAGTACATTTAATGTCATGTTCTTCAAGTGATATGCTGCAAATAAACGATTGAATATTTTCATGTGTAGGAGCACTTATCCCCCCCTCCACAGTTTTTTTTTTAGGCATTATTTCTATATCTTTCCTTGCACCCGCCAATTTGCCCCAAAGTAATCTCTAGCTACACAATGCCGTAAGTACAATACCTGATAGGCACGGAGAGCATGGCATAGCTGCAATTTACATACAGCGCTAAGATCAGGCCGCTTACATACGTGAGAGTTGCACCCGCCTAGGGGCAAACTTTTACAATTTATTACGATAGGCAATTGCTCCTCGCAGGGTAGAAGCATCCCTGTCAAAGTATAATGTTTCGGTGAAGTCCGTTTGTTTTTACGTGTTCTCCTTTGTTCTCTTGTTGACAAGCAAAACTACCAAAGCTCATGAATAGTTACCAATCTTTGTATCTATATATTAATACGCTAGTACGTGCGTACCTGCGTTAAGCTCTTCAATAATAGATTGACGGAAATTAGAGATACGCCCTTGAGTTTTGAAGTCCGCTACACAATCTACATATTTATGTTATCGTTCAGGAGTCAGGTTGAAACAGATTTTTCTCTTTAGTGCAGGAAGAAATTCGAGCATTGAAGACATAATTTGCCTGCAGCCGTGATACGGAAGATAAATCTGAGCTCAGCTGCATCAACTTGCGCGTTAAATTAAAAGTTGATACGGGAAATACAATGAGATGTGTCTCATATATATTTCCCTTGCGCACAGGCACAGTGTTGAATATTCCTTTCAAAGCAACGAAGCTGGTGATGGTGACCCGTACGGGCAGGAGTGAACGGGGAAAAATAACGCGTGGTCTATGACGAGCTAAATAACACCTGACTTTTGTAAAAGGAAAGAACATGGTGATGATGATCCAACGGGTCACGGGCACTTTAGTATAATATAAAATTTGATGATATTTGTCTCTTACTGTGGAACTTCCAAGGGTCTAATCTGAAAGACAGGCCGTGAAAGTTTCACAGGTGCAGCACTCTATATAGTAATAAGCTAGTACGTATACCTACGTACATTTTGTGTCAAGCTTTTCAATTATAGAAGGAAATTAGAAATTTGATTTCAAATGTGGAACATTTCCCCTGTATCATATCTCCAGCTTACATTATACAGTAAAGTATTATTATTATTAAAACTTCACGCTTGACCTCCCACGGACAGGTAATACAACCCAAATGAAGCATCTTGAAACACCGGGAAGCCCAAAATGCTGGTAAAGGAAATCCAGCAAAAAACCATTAACAGCTGACTTTAACGCCTGCAGGCCAATACGACCAAAAGCCGATGACGGCAACAAATTCCAAATCTTAGCCGACCAGGGCACGAAGCACCGACAGAACTGATTAGTTCGACATCTAACAGCCTCCAAAGTGAAAGAGTGCGCTCCGCACCAAACACGAGTCTCTCTCCCAATAACCTTCAGGGCAGGGAGAGAAGAATACAACCAATACCTCACATTATTGTACACTTTATTAAACATACATAGCTCTGCGACTCTTCTCCTATGGAACAGGTTCACTAGATCACTATCAGCGCACAGCCTGCTGGCTGAACTAACAAGTCGGTCCAGCAGACGCAAGTGAGTGTCAGCAGCTGAAGCCCAGACCGGTGAGCAATACTCCAACACAGGCAGCAAAAACGCATAAAAACATCTACGGGCAACCTGACTATCACCAAACACGGAATTC
>LQNS02278187.1:1106430-1118453 GCA_001587735.2 Parhyale hawaiensis
CCACATCAGCCTCGCCGCAGCACCCACGGCTCCAGCGCATTACGCTACGCTTGCGGAAATTGGAGATTCCGTGAAACGGAGACGTGTGGCGGAGGTGTGGGGGAGGGGGTGCAGACGTGAGGGTGGGCCGCTGGTAGGTGCATCGCCCGACAGAACAGATAGAGGAAGTGATGATAACTGACGACCGTGGAGGAAGAAATTATGGTAACTAGATCGCATCGATATCTCTCTCGCTTGCCAATATTATCGATGTCAGTGACTACGTCACCTACGATGCCATAAGGGAGTCGCCGCGCACTCCCGATACTTAGCTGAAACATTAGGTTCATCTGCAAATTTTAAATTAGTTTGTCATCCCCTACTCCGCTGCAGCAGACATAAGCTACGCCTGTGAGAGGGAAATGCCCAGAGTTATATTGCACACCGACGGTCCGCAGCTTCAAAGTGCCTAGAGTTATATTGTACACCGACGGTCCGCAGCTTCAAAGTATCCAGAGTTATATCGTATACCGACGGTCTTCGGCTTCAAAATGACCACAGTTTAATAGGATAATGACACAGAGATAAACATTACAATAATGAAAACTTTCTGAGTTCAATATACGTACAGTAATATATCTGCATAACCCATAGAAAAGTTGGGGAACTTTTTGGGTAACAAGTAGTAATTAGACTAATACAATTGCGTAGCATAATCTTTATACCGCTTTTAAAGGCGTCATTAGATATAGGATCTAACAGGTGTGTTGGAATTCGATTAACAAGTGATACTGTTTGGAAAATAGCTGAACGTTTCTCTACATCAACACGACAATTAGAAGATTGAAAATGGAGCGTCTCATCTCGTACTTTTGATGGGGTATGAATGATCCGTAATATTGTTAAAAGACAAGAGGATGGTTATGTATGAGTGAACGGAAGAACGTAAGAAGCGAATAGTTATACACATCTTGAAATTGCAACATTTATAAATCGCGTTACATATCACTACGATTCATCAACGGTATATTATTTCGATCTCGTTGAACGCGAAGTATTCGCCTTAGTATATTATTTTGCCAAACTTCTAGTTTACAAATGTAACAATGAAGGGCTGCACCCCAGATGATAATATTTTGGATTAACAAGGAATAAGCTCATGAATAATAAATTTGTTTCAATGAATCATGATTGACATAATTAGACACTGCATATATTATACCACGAACTCTACTGAGCTTTCGGCCAAACTCTTCAATGTGGGCTTTGAAACTAAGTTTGTCATCAAGAATCAAACCAAGATATCGACACTGAGACACCCATTCCAATTCTTTACCGTTGAAATGAATCGTCGGTAAGTCAGGACGAGAACATGGAGTGAATAACAACAGCTCAGTTTTATCCCCATGGGCAATCAGTCTATTTTGAATTAACCATTGCGACAGTTTACTTAGAATGTGTTGATTATCAGTTATGGCTGAGAGATTTTGCATTTAGTAGTGTAGAACACTGCATCATCAGCAAACAGAACACACTTCATTCCAAGAGTAGTTATATCAATAATAAAAATATTGAAAAGCAACGGTCCGAGTACGCTTCCTTAAGGGATTCCAATTTTAATAGGTAAAACTTGAGATTTAACGGTATTATATAGTACATATTGGTCACGGTTAGATAAGTAGCTTGCTAATATTGCATTTGCTGTCCCACGAATACCACAGTGTTCGAGTTTTTTTTTTTTAACAACAAATGTTTGTCAACCGTATCGAACGCCTTCCGTATGTCTAAAAACAGGCTGACCCCATACGATTTCTCGTGAAAACACTTTAGTAAGTTAGTTACTAGATAAAATATCGCTAGGGTAGTATTAGATTTGGCACGAAAGCCAAATTGACAATTGACAGTTATATTGTATACTGATGATCCTCAGCTTCAAAAATGCCCACAGTTATATTGTACACCGACGGTCTTTGGCTTCAAAATGTCCACAGCTATGTTGTACACCAACGGCCCGCGGCTTCAAAGTGCCCAGAGTTTTTTATTATTTTTTTTTACCTGTATAATGTCTTCACGGTATTAAATAAATGCAAAGTTTACAATGCACTATTTAGTACTAGATTTCGTTGGCATTACGTAAGTATCACAAGCCATTATTTGTAAAATTATTCTCACACCCTCCAATATCCAGGACCAGTGGCTCACGCCCTCATTCATGCAAAAATGACTTTGAAGCAATCCCCGCTGCTTTCGCTCTTCTAGCGGTTTACATCTTAGGATATCTTACCCTTTCTCTTACTTGATTTTCTGCTCGGTCATGAGCATTATGTTCTCAAATAAATGTGTTCACTGTGGGAACGAAGTAGCATCTAGTGGCCATGCTTTCACGTACCTCTAGACACGCCAGATGCCTTCAGTGCTTAGATTGCGGATAGTTTGACAAGGCAATGACCCTCTTACCATACTGCAAATGAATTTTCTTTCATTTCATCTCTCAAATGGAAGCGGAGAGACCAAGCAATAAGCAAGAGGGCAAATAACTAAGAAACCATGTGGGAGTTTCATCAATTTCTCAAACTCTTGGGTTCACATAGACCTAGGTTATTTATATGTTTCTTAAGACGCCGAGCGCAGTAAATAATTCAATTTTAGTATAATAAGTTAAGTGCAAAATATATAGCAAAGAAATTTAGCGAAAGAATTTACAACAAAATTATTTAAACAGTGGAAAAATAGCATAGATGCAAAAATGAAAACGATGCAATCCATACTATAATAAGGGAGCTGTCAGTTCGTCCGTCCGAAGCCTCACCCAAACCGTATCTAGGATACGAACCCGGGATATTAATTAGTACTAACTGCACCGGTGAAAATTTCACGGTCTGGTGGAACCTTTCAGGTTGGACCCCTGGAAATTTACAGTAATCAAATCAAGTTTTATAGTATACTAAACTGCCCGTGACCCGTTGGATCGTTATCACCATTTTTTTCTTCATTTCGCAAAAGTCAAGCGTTATTTAGCTCGTCATAGACAACGCGCTATTTGTCCCCGTTCACTGCTGGCCGTGTGGGTCACCAATACCAGCTCATTTGCTTTCAAAGCTATATTCAACATTGCTAGTGCGCAAGGGAAATATATATGTGACCTATCAGTATATACTATATAATAATTCACGTCGAGTTTTTATCTATTTATTTATTTATATATTATATCTTTCCGGTCACGTTGTATGGGAATAAGATAGGAGATAATTCAGATTTCAAAATGTAAAAAAAAAAGTGGGGTACCTTACAGTCTTTTTCTTCGGCGAAAAAAAAATTGGGTACCTTGCGATCTTTTTCTTCAGTATTAGATAGGGGAAAAATAGAACTAATAAGATAGGAGAAAATTCAGATTTCAAAAGGCGAAAAAAAAAGTTGGGTACCTTGGAATCTTTCTCTTCAGTATTAGATACGGGAAAAATGAGGAAGCCCTAAAGACGGCAGGGGTTTTAGTGAAGTGCCGGCACGGGCCACTAGTTGTCAATATTGCCCGTATCACCTTTAAATTTAACGTGCACGTTGATGCAGCCGAACTCGACTTCAACTTCCGTATCATGGATGCAACCTAACTATACCGGGCTTTGCAAAAGTCTTGACCTATTTTGTATTTTCAAAGTGTGAAACTCATTTCAAAGACTTGATGAAATATAGTGACAATGACTCATTCCCAAACTATTTCAGATAATATAATAACTGGTAACAGTGATCATTTTTATACATTGTTGGTAATGGAAACAAAAAAGAATAAAGATAGCACCTCTTCTTCGCGCGGGTCACCAAAAGGCGGACATTGTTAGGTTGCAAAATGTCAGTTTATCAACGGTGAAACGGGTCGAAACTCCTTTAAGAATAATGAAAGTCTCAAAGATCGACCACGTTCAGGCAGAACCCAAGTTATTCAACGGCAGAATGTTCGAAGAGCCCTTGAAAATGATGCGAAACTCAAAATGACTAAATTTGCGAAGACGATTTCTGTGTCAACCGTGTCAAGAGCTGTAATGAGTGAAGGTGGAATGAGCTTAAAGCGTCAGAAAAGACCGCTGCTAACTGCTGACATGGGTACAAAGCGCCAAGAGCGATGTTCCCACCTTCTTAACGACTTGAAAAGCCATGGAAATCGATTTATCATTTTTTTCTTTTTCAGAGGAGAAGGCCTTCACCGTGGATCCTGTCTTCTACAAACAGAACGATCGAGTTGTAAGCTTTGGCCAAGACGTCTCTGATGTTCGTTATGTCTCCACAAAAAAGCATCCGGCCTCTGCTATGATGCTTGGCGTTGTGGCCTCCAATGGAGAGAAGATACCTCCACTGTTGTTTAGGGGCGGTTACAGGTTGACAGAGACTGAATACAGGGATATCATGGCCAGAAAAGTTATTCCTTGGATCAGAAAAATCGTCGAAGATGGTGCTTACGTGTTTCAGCAAGGTGGTGCACCAGCGCACACGTCGAAAACTGTCCAAAACTGGATAAGCCAAAACATGACTTTCTGGCCCAGAGACTTCTGGCCTCCACAATCGCCTGATCTCAATCCTCTGGACTACAGCGTGTGGCCGCATATTGAGAGTAAAGCATGCAAAGATCGTCAGAGCAGCATTGAGGAGCTTAAAGTCTCTGTGAACCGCACTTGGGCCCAAACGAGGAAGGACTACGTCCGTAATGTGCGTAAGGACTTCCGACCACGATTAGGGCGTGTCATTGCTGCCAATGGAGGTCCAATTGAATAGCAATGTTGCTTAGATCATCACAAACTAATACATTGCAAATCTTGTTTTATTTCATTATAAACAAAGCTTTTACGAACTTATGATGGTAAATTGTTAAAACAAGTCAGGACTTTTGCAAAGCCCTGTATATCTAATTTCCTACTAGCCGTTACTGATGAACAGCCTAAAACATAATCAGCTCAAATTTTTCGCCGCCATTTAGGCGCTAGGTACTCTAGTATTTATACATTTCTTAATTAATTAACGCAACCTAATGTTGTGGCTATCGTGTCTTCTGATATTTGGAATTGAAACTCAAGCTGCCAACGCCTGTTTGTGCGAAGTTCGGCTATGGGCTGACAATACGTTTTTGCTCCCATTTATGACGATGAAGTACACTTGCTGCAAGAGGCCATAGCACATTCAATACATAAGTAGTGCACAAACATAACGCAAGAACTATTCACTGGTATTACTCAAAAAATAACCTATCCATTTCAGTGCTTCTTGAAAGATTTCACTAGCAAAGTTGGCAACTGCTGAGCGTTACAGCGCTGGGACTCGACGAGCTGTGCTGCAGCAGCGGGACGGTGGGCACAGCGGTTCTAGGTCTTTTCGCCGTGGGTCAATTCGCCTTCGGTCAATTCGCCGTTGGTCTTTTCGCCGTTAGGTCATTTCGCCGTGAGGGCATTTCGCCGTGAGGGCATTTCGCCGTGAGGTCATTTCGCCGTGAGGGCATTTCGCCGTGATACAGTATAAATGGCATGATAATGCGTAAATTACACGCAGCCACGCCTAGCATAATACGCTATTATTATTAGGAAAAGCTTCAGCTTCAGCTTTTGACCCACCATATACTGTACTAGCAGCAGAACTTCCCAGGAAAAAAATTATAATAAAACGAAAATATGGAATTAAAATTAAAACTACAGTTCCTTTAAATGTAATGATGCACAACATCACCGATCTTAGTCAAATAATATAATTCACATGTAAACTGCATATCTTAAATAGTAAACTTATAATTGGCTACATTCACAAATTTATGCGAAAATTATAGCATTAATACCATTACGACCGCTACTGTCGTCTCTGCTATTTCAACGCTATTGCTACAAATACTTATTCTACTAAAGCTGGAATTTATGGCATGCATTAGCAATGGCTGGCTGAACTCTAGCTGGCGATAGGTCTAGACAGCAGCCCATTTTCACACTAATGCACACGGTTTTTTATACTGAATACTTGAATAACATATTATATTGCGAACACCTAACAATTTCCACTAAATACGTAACTACTGCTTAAAACGTAATTTCAACAACCTGTTCATCATCTGCGGCACACAAGATATGGCGGCGGTAAGACAATACCGATGCAAAAGGCAAAAGAACATCAGTTGTGCGCTTTCGCCTTTTGTTATTCATACTGGATAACGATTACATATTTCCTAATTAAATGTAGTTTAATCTTAATGATCAACCTCTAATCAACTTCTTAAATGCCCTAGCGGCGAAATGACATCACGGTGACATATCCTTAAGGCAAAATGCCATCAGGGTGATATGCCCTCACGGCGAAATGCCCTAACGGCGAATTGACCAACGGCGAAATGACAGACGGCGAATTGACCGACGGCGAATTGACCGACGGCGAAATGACCAGCGACAAAAAGACCTGTCACGGCACACAGCTCGAGAACGCCTAAAGTGTCCTGCAGTGGAACACAGATACAGGGCTCCACCGAGTTATTTAAAATGGTGTGTATTAGCAGTTCCAATGCAAGAGAAGCCCTAATAAAACCAATATTGCAGCATGTTGTCTCAAAGAAACGATAGGTTGGTTCCCCGAGAATTGGCTCATGCTGGAGCTGCAGCAACACAGCCGTGCCGCTCGGCAGCACACGAGAACACCGGCCACAAGATGACTTGGCTGAAGATGTCACGTCTTCTCCGGCAACTTACCGAGTTTAAATGACAGAGGAAGTGTAGGAGAAACGGAAGGAGAGAGAGACCGAGAAAGAGCAAGAGAGAGAGAGAGAAGTGTCGCGCACGGCTGCGGCGACACACGCCCGGCAGCATGCAAATGGTGGCGCGAGTTGGCAAACAAGAAGGCGGCTGTCATATGCCTCGGCTGACGCGCGTCCGCACCAAATCAACAAGTTCGAAATTAGGCCAAGATTTGGTGTTGAAAGTGAAACTTGTGGTGACAGTGCATCACAGCTGTGGTGTGAACACGGTGCAGCTGTGGTGTGAACACGGCGCAGCTGTGGTGAGAACACGGCGCAGCTGTGGTGTGAACACGGCGCAGCTGTGGTGTGAACACGGCGCAGCTGTGGTGTGAACACGGCGCAGCTGTGGTGTGAACACGGCGCAGCTGTGGTGTGAACACGGCGCAGCTGTAGTGTGAACACGGCGCAGCTGTAGTGTGAGTACATCACAGCTGTGGTGTGAGCACATCATAGCTGTGGTGTGAACATAGTGCCACTGCAGTAATAAGTTACCACTACTGCAGTAAGAAGACACCACTACTGCAATATGAATTCATGGCTATAACAGCTAGAAGCCATCACAACTGCAGAAGTCGTCACTACGGTAGTAAGAATTCATCACTTCCGCGCTAAGGCCAAGGACGTCATCACTACTACATTAAGAAGTCATTACAACTATGCAGTAAGAGTTATCACTACTGTAGAACAAAGTCATCGTTACTCCGGTAGAAAGTAATCACCACTGCAGCTAGAAGTCATCATTTCAGCAGTTGAAGTTGATTTCCGCCCTGGAATGTGTTTATCTCACTTCTCAGAACAATTATTGCTCTAACGTTGTATGTTTCGTAAAATAGGATTTTATTGAAGTATGTTATGACCTCACTTCGGCAAGTGTTTATTGCTGCACGCTAGTTGCGGTTAATACTGGTAATATTGTGCGGTAATACTGTGTAGCAGTAGGGAACTTAAAATGCGGTCAGAAGGCAGTACTGTGTAGCAGTAGGGAACTTAAAATGCGGTCAGAAGGCAGTACTGTGTAGCAGTAGGGAACTTAAAATGCGGTCAGAAGGCAGTACTGTGTAGCAGTAGGGTACTTAAAATGCGGTCAGAAGGCAGTATTGTGTAGCAGTAGGGTACTTAAAATGCGGTCAGAAGGCAGTACTGTGTAGCAGTAAGGAACTTAAAATGCGGTCAGAAGGTAGTACTGTGTAGCAGTAGGGTACTTAAAATGCGGTCAGAAGGCAGTACTGTGTAGCAGTAGGGAACTTAAAATGCGGTTAGAAGGTAATACTGTGTAGCAGTAGGGTACTTAAATTGCGGTCAGAAGGCAGTACTGTGTAGCAGTACGGTACTTAAAATGCGGTCTGAAGGCAGTACTGTGCAGCAGTAGGGTACTTAAATTGCGGTCAGAAGGCAGTACTGTGTAGCAGTACGGTACATCAAATGCGGTCGGCAGGTAGTACTGTGCAGCAGCACGGTACATCAAAAGCTGGGTGCGCTGCACGGTAAATAGGAGCCGGGCAATGCTGGGAGCTTTGAGTCGATAGTCTGCGACTGCAGACCGCAATAATCGATTCTTGATTTTAGTAATAATTAGAAAAAATAAATATATCAACTCTCCATAATTCAACCTTTTTAGTGAAAACCCATTGTTTTATTTTTGCCGCTGCTTTCTTAGCGAGAAACTAACTTTCGTATGCACCGTAGTCCTTATTCTTAAGAGGTTAACTTATAATTTAACCTCTAGTACAGTGGTTCTTAACCTGGGCCCCCCCCCCTCCCGGGGGTCGGGAGCGGACTCCAAAGGGGAGGGTAAGTGAGCCTCTTCATTAAAAGCCGATTTACATTAATTACCCTCGCTAAGGAGGTTATGTTTTTGTTGAGTTTTCTGTTTGTCTGTCACCAAGATGACTCAAAAAGTTATGAACGGATCGTTAGGAACGGAATGAAACTTCCATTAATCGTTAGGTACTCATTTTAGTATTTTGACAAAATTAGACTTACTGTTTCTCTTATGTTTACAGATATTATTTTAGACCTGATGATGGCAAGTGTTTTATGCCGAAACGTTGTCGACAATTTTAATACAGTGATTAGTGCTATGATGAAATTTTATTCCCGGATTGTTTTAACAAACTGACAAGGAATAACCATGGAATTTTCAGGAAGGTAGAAAAGGCTTTTAAATCGAACTGTAAACTTAACGCTGATGTACGATTTCCATTGATTTTCGGAAAAAAATAGAAAATCTGAAAATGAAACTCCATACCGTTGCACAATCTGCTTAAGAAGTTACGGGGGAATATTATATAACTGAATTTTGAAAACCCATTATGCCAGTAATATGAACTGTTATGCAGATGATAATCATAAAGGTTATGTTGACGACATCCTTCATCATCTGACTTACTCTCTAATGAAGAATGTACCGTATCTGATGTCGAACTTGCCGAGCGCTAAAGAAGCTGAAGAATAAAGCGTCTCGTGCTGATTATATCCAAGGTCAAAGTTATATATATACTTATATATATATATATCCCTCTAGGCTTCTGACGCTCCTTACAATTGTTCTCACCGGGTGCTTTACTCTGGGCTTCCTCCCTGGTGACTTCATGAAAGTTATACAGTGGATATATCTCTTTCTGGTAGAACTAGTGCTCGAGAAAAGTGTGTCTCTTTTCGTTCATGATGATTCAGATAACCAGTTTGGCTTCACAGCCCAACGTAGAACAGAAGTGGCTATTTTCACACTCAAACTCACACATCACTTGATTGACCCGTGCCTTCTCGAAGCTAAGGCTGCATTTGATCGAGTTCACCATTACTCTATATTTAAATCGATACTTTATTAAAAAAAATGCTCCCTTATATTGTTAAGACGCTCAAGTACTGGATTTACACTCATAAATGCTTTGTGAAATGGGAACGGCAATATCATCACCATTTGGTATGAGTAACGCTATACGACAAGGAGGCGTACTCTCCCCAGTTCTCTTCAATATCTTCGTTGTATGCATCCTCACCTAACTAAACGCAGCTGGAGTCAGGTGCCATATAAATGGTAATGTAGTAAATGCGCTGAGCTTTGCTGATAACGTAGTCCTTCCCCTCCCCTTTTCCATGGGCTGTAAAAACTGCTCTCAATTTGCGAGAATGATGCCACCAAACTGTGTATTGAAAATAATACTGTTAAAACTGTTCGCGTGTAGTTTCAATTTAGTGGAAGTAACCTGCCCACCGATAAAGTCACTCGTCTCAGTGGTGTCGATATCACTTATGTGGACAGCTTTAGCGTTTACTTCGGTCATACAATCATTAATGATTTTCACGATAATAAGGACACAGAAAAAGAAACGCGATAGCCCCACGCAGTGGGCACCATGCTAATCAGGAAGTTCGGTCACAGCTCGGAAGAGGTCAAATGTCAGCTATTTCAAAGCTATTGCTATTCCCTTTACTCCAACTCGCTTTGGTCGAACATTAAGCAGAAGTTTATTGGACGCCTACGTGTAGCCTATAATGACATATTACGACGACTGATGAATGAGCCGAGGTCAGCTACCGCAAGCATGATATTTGCTCAAGCGTACACTGATCGCCTCAAAATCAAGACTAGGATATGCGCTCTAAGTCTTCAGCTCGGGATAGAAAAATTTTGATAACACCTAACTCGAGGATATCCGGATTGGTCCTGGTTACAAACTAACATGCACAGCCAATGGCAGAGCATATTACCAAACAGGGCAAAACAATAGGCTGCAATGCAGTGTACTTCATAATGATGGTCGTGCCCGATCTTTGTATCTACTGTGACTCTAATAAAAAACTGTCTTGTGCACTTGTACCATGTTCCTATATATATATATATATATATATAGACCTAATAAAGTGTATTTAGTTTTTATATTTATAAATGTATGCTGTACTGAGACCCCAAAAACAGCTGCACTTCGTTTAAGTGCATGAGTGCATGCTGCTCTCGGACTCTCAGAACTGCTGCACTATAAGCGCATGCTGCACTCGGACTCTCAGAACTACTGCACTATAAGCGCATGCTGCACTCGGACTCTCAGAACTGCTGCACTATAAGCGCATGCTGCACTCGGACCCTCAGTTCAGATGCACATTAAGCGCATGCTGCACTCAGACTTTCCGTATACAGCTGCACTATAAGTGCATGCTGCACTCGGACCCTCAGTTCAGATGCACTATAAGCGCATGCTGCACTCAGACCTTCCGTATACAGCTGCACTATAAGCGCATGCTACACTCGGACCCTAGCAACAGCTGCACTATAAGCGCATGCTGCACTCAGACCTTCCGCATACATCTGCACTATAAGCGCATGCTGCACTCGGACCCTCGCAACAGCTGTACTATAAGCGTATGCTGCACTCGGACCATCGCAACAGCTGCACTATAAGTGCATGCTGCACTCGGACCCTCGGTACAGATGCACTATAAGCGCATGCTGCACTCGGACCCTCGGTACAGCTGCACTATAAGCGCATGCTGCACTCGGACCCTCAGTACAGCTGCACTATAAACGCATGCGCACTCGGACCCTCAGAACTGCTGCACTATAAGCGCACGCTGCGCTCGGACCCTCAGTACATATGCACTATAAGCGTATGCAGCACTCGGACCCGCTGTTACAGCTGCACTATAAGCGCATGCTGTACTCGAACCCTCGCAACAGCTGCACTCGGACCCTCAGAACTGCTGCACTATAAGCGCATGCTGCACTCGGTCCCTCAGTACAGATGCAGTATAAGCGCATGCTGCACTCGGACCCTCAGTACAGATGCACTATAAGCGCATGCTGCACTCGGACCCTCGCAACAGCTGCACTATAAGCGCATGCTGCACTCGGACCCTCAGAACTGCTGCACTATAAGCGCATGCTGCACTCGGACCCTCAGACAAGATGCAGTATAAGCGCATGCTGCACTCGGACCCTCAGAACTGCTGCACTATAAGCGCATGTTGCGTTCGGGCCCTCTTTATACAGCTGCACTATAAGCGCATGCTGCACTCGGACCCTCAGAACTGCTGCACTATAAGCGCATGCTGCACTCGGGCCCTCTTTATACAGCTGCACTATAAGCGCATGCTGCACTCGGACCCTCGCAACAGCTGCACTATAAGCGCATGCTGCACGCGCCCCCTCGCAACAGTTGCACTATAAGAGCATGCTGCACTCGGACCGTCGCAACAGCTGCACTATAAGCGTATGCTGCACTCGGATCGTCCCAACAGCTGCACTATAAGCGCATGCTGCACTCGGACCGTCGCAACAGCTGCACTATAA
>LQNS02278187.1:1428300-1449731 GCA_001587735.2 Parhyale hawaiensis
CAACACCACCCAGCATGAACGCACATCGACGAACTACTTTGTCAAGCAAACACAGATGGCAATCGGCAGCAGAACCCCAGACTACAGAACAGTACTCCAGAAGAGGGAGGACAAAGCAATTAAAGCAGCGACGTGTCATATCTACCGAGCCAAACACCCTCCAAGCACGCCTCATAAGACCAATTTTCTGCGATGCGCGTGAGGCAACCGAACGAATGTGGGGCTCAAACGTCAACTTTGGGTCAATCGCGTGAGAAGTTTGAATAAAAAAGTTGGCCAGATGGAAGATCAAAAGACCAGCATTTCATTTTGCCACTTTTTCCTTGCGACTTTTTCATTTGCTTGCGACTTTTGCTTGTCCCACTTTTTTCTCGAAAACTACTGGATCGATTTCGATGATTTTGGTCTTAAGAAATTTCTAATTTTTAGCTTCATCCGGAGAACACATTAATTTAACCCTGAGTTTCCCTACAACAATGTCAGGGTTAAAAAAGGGGGTCAAAATCGCCTCTCGCACTCGCCTCTTTTTATTATTGGGCCAATCAACCAAATTTTCTTGTAAAACCCTGTATCTTGACCATGTCGATTGGCAAACACCATTTATTTTTCCAAAAGTTTAGCCTTAACCCTGCCAGGGCTAATTTACTTTTTTACCCTTAGCACTTAATAGATAAATACGGCCTTGTCCCATTTTTTTCTCGAAAACCACTAGACCGATTTCGATGATTTTGGTCTTAAAAAAATTTCCAATTTTAGCTCCACCCGGAAAACACATTAATTTCACCCTAAGTTACCCTACAACCCTGTCAGGGTTGAAAAGGGGGTAAAAACCGTTTGTCGCATTCGGAATTTTTTTATTATTGGGCCAATCAACCCAATTTTCTTTTAAAACCCTGTATCTTGACCCTGTCGAGTGGCAAGCACCAGTTGTTTTCCCAAAAGTTTAGCCTTAACCTTGCCAGGGCTAATTTACTTTTTTACCCTAAGCATTTATATAAAAATACGGCCTTTTCCCACTTTTTTCTCGAAAACTACTGGATCGATTGCGATGATTTTGGTCTTAAAAAATTTCTAATTTCTAGCTCTAGGCGCATGACCCCTTGTTTTAACATAAGAAACCCTGTCCACCCTGTCGTATACATCATTGTTTATGATTGAACGGATAACCAATTTATTCCTGCCCCCGTCAAACTCAAGGTGAGCGTGCAAAGAACGAGCCATGCCGGATCTGGTAACTACCCGAAGCTAGGTTTCACACAATGGCTGTTTTACTCGGGGTCTCTGTTGTCCTACCGATATCTTTTGTGGCATGTTATTTCATTTTCAAAATTCCGTTTATCAGTAAGCAGGAGCTGAGATAGTTATCATGTACAAGACTCCGCTCATCAAATCTAATCATCAGAGAGTCACCTCGTCTTCATGTACCTCATGACTACTGGTGCAACTTGGACCATACCTAGTACGGAATGTAAGTTAGCATTGCATTGATAACATTTCCATAGAAGCTGCCGACAAGAATTAATTGACATCCTTGAAGTAATTCTTTACTTCGTCGAATGAGGAGGAAATTGTTCTAAATTTCATGCCTTTTCTCATTATTCAGTGATGAAATGTGGCAACCAAACCCAAAGTAGTTGAATAAATATCGCCTCTGCTAACATTATGCTCTAGAAAACAAACATATGAGAAAGTTGATCATATGTTACATATTAAAAAATTTTACGGAATTATAGTAGTAACTACACATTTTGAAGGTATTGCATTGTATTTGCAACTCACTGACAATGCATGATGGTAAAAAGGAACTTCAACCCTTGTCCATAGAGTGCCTCTCTAACTTAATCGTGCCCCTGTCGCACTAAGGTCTTCTTGGCGTTCCTAACGGTAAAATTTATGCAAATGCGATGTCAATTTTACCGCTCATTCCAATGGGAATTCAAAACGAACTGATGCGGATATAGACCAACTGGCAGAGAAAAGTCAGTACGGCTGTAGGTGAACACGGGTCGTTAATAACCCGTCGCAAGAACTTGACCAAAGATTCAACAACCCACCCCCCTGTCCTTCCCATTCTGGGTAAAGTAAGTGCCCCCACGGTCGTTGTAGATATCAGGGAACTTACCGACTCCGCACACCGCGCGCCACACAGATCGCCTACACACATGGCACCGCACTTGATCCCGGTGCCAAAGTGCCTCGTGTTCAGCACACTATGCTGTAGCTCCCGCGTGGTGACGAAAGTTTGTCTTTGGTTGTGATAATTGTAGCTGGCATACTGAACGATGCATATCTGGACATTAATTTAATTATATTAGGAAGATAATACTAACAAGTAGTGCTTTTGCTGACCTTTGCTCTAAAAATATTTAATAATTACAGGTAATACCTTAGAAAAATTAGAAAGTAAGGAGCAACGGTGACCCCTAATTGTTTTACCGAAGTAACGAGCAACACTCACGACTAACATAGCAATATGATAGCTATCGCTGATAGTGAGGAAGGAATTCCTATAGCATTTGTACCGCAGCAGTTACTAATAATATTCACACCTCCTATGCAACTCTAACTTCGTAATTGTATCTAGATGCTTCTTTGTATCTAAATGCAGTGTCTAGATCATTTTCTATTCTAGTATCTAAAAGTGCAACTCTTACTTCCTTATTGGTTACATTAGTGATAACTATTTTTTTGAATAGTTTAAATATCTAATGATTTAAAAACAATATAAATTTCTACAACATACATTGTTTCTTGCCGAGAATGCCGGAACTAAATCACTATGATATCATTTAATTTAAAATAGTATGTACTGTGGCCGAAAAACAAAGTTTACCCCTGTGCCACAAAGACAAAATTTTCGCATTATTCATCAATAACATCATTTTTGCGTTCCTTGCCATAGAAGAGGAGAGAGAAGGATGGCATGAAGTGCGTTGCATCACCCCAGCGTCACCCACAAATCACCGCTACCCAGTCAATCGGTGATCAATCAGAGCTCGATTATTGTACACGAATGTTGCGCTGGTCCACGAGCGTCTACTTCCTTAACTTTCACCCATTTTCGCCCCATACCAAAAGTCACCACGGCATCACAATGGGTTGGAAGAAGCATACCATTAAAGAAAAGACCCGGGCCGTCACCATTATCGAGCAGGAAGTGCCAGTGAATTGCGTCTCTGTCGAACTTAACATCAGCTATGTAGCCCTCTCCAAACTTAAAAAGCAGCTGCCTTACTCCCTGCCGGTACCATACCGCCACGCAAAGTAGGATGTGGGTGCAAGAGAAGAAACACAAAGCAAAGACGCTCAAGGGGTTGTCTTTCTCTTGCACCCACATCCCATTTTGCGTGGCGGTATGATCCCGGCAGCGAATGAGACAGCTGGTTTTTGATCTTGAAAAGGGACACTCGGCTGATATTCGGTAACGCGGTTCACCGGCACTCCCTGCTAGATTATGGTGACGGCCCGCATCTTTTCTTCAACGGTATGTATGATTCTTCTGACCTATGGTGATACCATGGGGGTTTTGGTATGGTGCCAAAATGGGTGAAAATGTACTGTAGGAAACTAGAGGCCCGTTGACCAAAGGCTGGAAGCTCAAACGCCTTGTAAAGTTACAAGCGTTGCAATTGTACAGCTTCAGACACGAATGCAACCTTGTAACTGCTGGAGTTTTACATTTTTACTCTTCGATTTTGCGTAGGGGTCTGTCTATTATTTAGGTATGCATCGGTTAGAGGTTCAAACCACTTTGATCATAACTAGACCTCGGACATTGGAGCATTTATTCGTAAAATGCTACTAACGCTCTTAATGCTCCATAATGCTCCAAACGCTATAAATGCTCCAAAGTGCTCCTTAGTACTCCATTTGACTCTAACTGCTCACAAATTTGGAGCAATCTCAAATAACTGGAGCATTCTTAGCAGGTGATCAACCATACTTTCAAGTGTATTGAATATCAATGAGTCTGATTCAATCATATATGAACGACAACTGGAATATTCAATACCCACTGACCAGACTTCTACCAGTTTGAAAGTGGTAAAATGGTTGAAGTAGGGAGCTTCTTCAGGGTGGGATAATTTTCTTCTGAGTTTCCCCATAGTATGACACACTAACGAACAAAATAGCATAATTAGCAAATGAATGAGATATGCAGGATCACAAAAATAGTTGCAATTTTTGAACTGTTGTTTCTGTAATTTTAGAATTTAATTAGGTTCTTCTAAACTGGTTGTAGCGCATTTAGGGTAAGCATAGTTACCCTAGGCGCAACAACAGTACATGTGGGTGCAATAAGCTTCGCCTACAAGATCCATCACTTCATCGATCACAAACACAAGAATCGACAAGCAAAATCACAAACAATTCCCCCTCCCCCTTGTCCCAACGGCATCAGAAACCGAAGCTATGATCACTTCAAGGTCACGGTACGCGAATTAATCATTCCATTACTATTAGTCCTTATTCCGCCCTCGTTATGTCGGCCAGATATTTACCTCCGCCAAGGAGGTTATGTTTTCGCCGTGTTTGTCTCTCTTTCTGTCTGTCTCTTTGTCTGTCTGTCACCAAGATAACTCAAAAAGTTCTCAATCGATTTGGACGACATTTACAGGCATCGTTAGGTATGTTAGGAATAACAGATGATTAACTTTTGGGGAAGATACGTCCATCCGTTTGTTTGTTTGTTTGTCTGCCTCATTTTTCTCACTACCATAACTCAAAAAGTTATCGATGAATTTTTATGATATTAACATGAGTTGTTAGGTATATAACAAAGAGTTAAGGACCAAATTTTGCTAACGATCCGTTCGTTCGTTTGTTTATCACTGTTTTTAATTTTATGCTTGTTAGCACAATAACTCAAACAATAATGAATGGATCATTATGAAATATATAGGGGTTGTTAGTAATGTTGAAAGACATAAATGATCAAATTTTGATGCATATCGGTTCGTTCGGTTTGAAATATAATTTACAAACTTTTTGTGATCGTGCTCAAAGATTTCCAGCACTGCTGGCGATCAAAAATCCCGAACTTCGAAGGCTCGCCGCGTGTGTTTGTCTATCAAAATCGTTCCGCGATCACAAACTTCGACGAAAAGATGGATCGTGTAGACGCGGCCATGTCGATTCAGTGCCTCGTAGCTAGGTACCGGTACACTTTCCAAACTGTTGACATTGTACTGGACTAAGGTCGAATTTTGTTTTGCTCTATCTTTTAAAAATTTCGATGATTTTTTCAATCTTACCACCTCTCATTTTTACCTGTAAAATATTTTCAAAAGCAAAACCTCATTTAAATTCTTACCCCGATAGGTGTGTAAATTATAATTTGGTGCACGAATCGCTCAGAAAACTGCCCCCAAACGCTCCGGCAACTACTCCAAACGCTCCTATAAGTGCTCTAAATGCTCCGGTAACTGCTCCAAATGCTCCTATAAGCGCTCTAAATGCTCCTGTAACTGCTCCAAACGCTCCTATAAGGGCTCTAAATGCTCCGGTAACTGCTCCAAACGCTCTCATAGGTGCTCCTGATGCCCATTTCTATCGCTACTATTGCACACTGATAGCGCTTCAAATGCTCCTTTTAATCGTTACTACGGCTCCTTTTTAACAGCTCCAATGTCCTAGCTTTAATCATAACTTTGTGAAGAGTCAGTATGAAAATGAGCCATAATCTGTCAGCGACATCGGTACTTCTTGAAGCAACTGTACATTTTATGATACCCTAATTTACAAGGCGTTTGTGCATCCGGCCCCTGGCAGCGCAACATAAGTGCACTCTAGTAGTAGGTAGTGTAACGAAATACGTGCTCGTGACCTTTGACCCCTAGGCCCAGCCTGCTTCCGGTTTCCCAGGCCCCGCCCACTTTCGGTTCGCTCCCCCCCCCCGCCGACACTCGCTACACCGGAAGTGCATTGGCCGTCCTAAGCTGGTAGAACACGTGCAAGGTCTCGAGGTCAAAAGTCAAAGGTCACGAGCACGTATTTCGCTGCATTACCTACTACTCACTCTGCTCGAGCCTTGACAGATCACAGACTGACTGTGTGGCAGGAATTTGTGGGTGAAGCAACACACGTCATACCTCCTTCTCTCTCCTCTTATATGGCGGGGAACGTAAAAATAATTTTATTGACGGATTATGCGATAAGTTTGTCTCTGTGGCACATTGGTAAACTTTGTTTTGAGACCACTGAACATCTTATTGTTCGTGAAATATCACAGTGATTTGAGTTCGGCATTCTCGGCAAGAAACAATGTACATTTTAGGAAGTTGTATTGTATTGTAAGTTATATTTGGACTATAAACAAAACAGTCACTGATGTGACCAATAATAGAGCTGGGCAGAGATACTCAAAAAAGTATCAATGTACTAGATACACTCTTAGAATTAATCTAGAAACAGGTAGTTTTTCCAAATGCATCTAGATACACATACTAGATACTTGGATGCATTTTAGACACAATACTAGATACATATCTATTTACAATCACACTCCTAAGTTTTAAAACACCATATGGTTAAAAATCATGTAATTTAGGTGGGTATGATTTGGGTTCTTCAAAACGCTATTTGATATTGATGACCTTTACGCAATTACCTCTGTTAAAGAGGAATCTGTCAAATTGATCTCGTTGTATTGTCATGAGACGTCTCAACAAGTGATGGGGAATGTGAATAACGTTTTATAGTCTATAGAGGTATTTTTTGGCTTTTGTTACAAGAATATTTAAACACAAATTCTAGTATTATCCAAATATATTAATGAATGTTAGTTCCATGTCATGCGGGCCTGCGTGTTATCAAGCCGCCCTCTCCATTGTCTGGCTACCGTGCGCCTCTTTGTTCGTATGAGCCAGATATGGCTTGGGGCTCTAGACAGTCACTGAGTTAGAAGAAATGCAACTCTAAATCCAGGTGAGACCTTTTGGTCCAACGGGATCCCTAAGAGGAGATGAAAAGACTGGTGTAATTGCTGGGTACTCGGTCTTCTACAGTCTGCTCCTCTCTCTGCTATCAGGAAGTACCACCTGATGGTTTTCCTCTTTTCTTTCTCTTTTCTACTCGGCCAAAGCTTGCACTTGTGATTGCGGAGTCTGGGGTGCGTTGACAGCTGGTCGCTTCCGTTGCCATCGTGACAGTCGATTCTTATACGATTGATGTCCTCTCGCTTACTGTGATTATTTTTCTTCTGTTTTTGCGCGGCTGTTAGTTCCCTTTCCGGGTGTGGAGGTTAACCCTCGTTCATGCCGCATCTGGTGTGCTTATGTTCGTGGTCTCTATTCTCATGTGGCTGAGCTTTCTATAGCCTTCTCCAATTAGTATGATCTAGTACTGTGTTCGGAGACGCTCGTCTCTTGCCATCATCATGCTTCTGAGTTGATGGCTCCGAATTTTAAAACGTCAATATTGCAGTTGCGAGACTCGTGCCCTGGATATAGAGGTTTCTGACGGCTTACATTCGTAAAGGTGATGTAGTGTCTAAGCAGAGCGAATATGAGTATCCATGTTGTGAGCTAACGGTGCTTCGGGTCTGTGGCTCGCTTCGATACCTACTTTTATTTGTTTTCAGTGTATCATAGTCCGTCAGCTGTTGATAGGGTTTTAGATTGTATTTTGGATGCAATGGCTTGGTTTCAGTCATCGGATAAAAGTTCTGCATTTGTCTTTATGGTCGATTTTAATTGTCACCATGTGGAATGGTTAAGTCTTTAGGACAGACTGTTATGACCATGCAGCCTCTTTTTGTGAGCAGTTGATTGAAGGACCCACCCATTCGATGGTTGGTGTTCTTAACCTCATGTTGACTGATGTTCCTGCTTTGGTCGGAGTGACAGTGTCGTCTTCCATTATTTTTTTTTCCTTTTTGCAACTCTGCAAGTTCATCAGAGGGTCTCCAGAATCACTGTCAGGCGTGAGGTATTTTTGAAGCCAATGGGGAATTAGGACGCCCTTTCTGGCACCATTCCAACGCTACCTTGAGGTGCTGTAAGAATGTCTCCTGATGCTGGTTCTAATTTGGATTGTCTTTTGTCTGACATAGTGCGTATCTAAGTCTCTTTCCCCTCCATTGCGGTCTGAACTGGTGATGAACCCTGGTTCGATGATGCCTGTCGAAGGGTGCATCAGTTGAAGCAGGAAGCATACTCCCGTTGGCGCACTTGCACGTCTGATGTTAACCTTCAGCGTTTCAGAGAACTGCAGCATTGGGCTTTTCTACTAATGAGGAAGTTGAGAGAGATCATGATGTGAGGTCTAGGGAGTTGTTGGCTTTGCCTGTTAGCGCATTACGTAGTGGTCCACATTGAAAAGCGTTGTGTTTGGTGCGAGCTCTTCTGCCCCCCCCCCCCGCTTACTTGGTGCTGGTGATGACCTTGTCGTAGACTCTGCTGCCAAGACGGACTTTTGTGGCACTATTTCGATGAGAAGCAGAGCCGAGACCATTTGCGCATTTTTTTTGCCTGTGATCCTGAGCCGAGGTTCTCCCATTTCACTTTCAGATCTCCTGAAGTGCACAGCCTTCTTCTTGACCTGGACCGCTCTGGTGACATTGATCCATCGGGTAAGTCTTCGCTCTTCCTTTGGAAGGTGGCTGGTGTGCTTGTAGCCCCGCTCGCTTCTGTGTTCCGCCGAGAGTTACGGCTAGGCCCATCTCGATCGCATCTGTTTCGTCTAATGTTTAAGAAAGGTTGATTTTGTCGAGGTTGGGTTCTTTCGTAAGGGCTTGGAAACTTGTGATGCTCTGCTTCACATTTCTCATGCGCTGCAGTTGGCACTTGATAGGCATCATGAGACTAGTTTGGTCCAGCTTGATTTGTGGGCTGCTTTTGATCGCGTGAATAGCCTTTGGTTGCTTCATAAGCTCAGATTGATGGGTGTTGGTGGTTCAATATTCGCTGTTGTTAGTCAGTTTTTCACAGGTAGACACCAATGTGTAGCTGTCGATGGAAAGAGTAGTGAGTTTTTGGATGTGATATCAGCTGTCCATCAAGGTAGTGATCTTGGACCTTTGTTGTTCATCGTACATACAGCGGACTTGCATGACCTTGTTCACAATTAACTTGTTGGTTACGCTGATGATATTACTTTCCTGCAAAACTGTGATTCTGTATTTTATCTGCACTGCCGTTATCGGTATTCGGTATTCAAAACGAGTCATTTGGTGCGGTATTTTTCCAAAAAATATGAATAATTCGGCATTTTTCGGTGCTTGGTTCGGTATTATTAAGGAAACTTCGTCCCCGGGTCCCCGCGGACCAGAAGCATAAGCCAAATGAAGCACTTTACAACACTGGGAAACCCGAAATGCTGCTAAAGGAAATCCAACAAAAAGACATTTACTGTTGACCTAAACCCTCTGCACGCCTACACGACCGAATGCAGATGCCGGAAGTGTGTTCCGTACCCTAACAGACCAGGGTACGAAGCGCCGACTGAACTGATTAGTTCGGTACCTAACATTCTCCGACGTGAAATAGTGCGCACCGACCGCGGCACGTGTAATTCTCCTAGAGACTTTGAGGGCCAGGACAAAAAAAAAAAAAAATACAAAAATGCCTCTCATTCTTGTACACCTTATAAAACATACAGAGTTCGGCCACCCCTTCTCCGGCGGGACAGCCTGCTGGCCGAACTAACAAGTCGGTCCAACAGACGTAAGTGACTGTCAGAAGCTTAAGCCAAGACCGGTGAGCAATACTCTAATACAGGCAGCAAAACAGCATCAAAGCATCTGCGGAGAACCTCAGTGTTACCAAACACAGAATTTACCTTACGCAGGAGCCCAATCTCACTGGAAGCCCGTGGCACGAGTCTCCTAAAATGCGGCTTAAAAGTAAGATCATAGGCCGCAACAGTACTTGACTCTTAGGTCCAAGTGGCCTCTGACGCTGGCTGCCAAAATGGAAGAAATGGGACTTTCTGAAGAGCTATTATGAACATGTCAAGACACGGTCATGCAGGCAAGCGCCCAAGTGTGTCCCCGCCGTATCCAAGATACTTTCTCCGCAAGAAAAATGTTGGGTACCTTCTTCAGCATTGGATAGGGGAAAAACAATAGCTCTTGAGAAAATCCCATTTTTCCGTTGCGGACTTTTGGCCGCCAGCGTCAAACCTAAGTCAAGTACCGTTGCGGTCTATGGTAAGCTTCTCATCAAAGACAACACCAAGAATCGCCAAGAAGCTAGATTCTTGAAGCAAAGTGTCATCTATCTCCAGATGCGGATGCTGCAGTACAAGTGCCCGAGACCGACTGACAATCATTGACTTGGTATTATTGGCATTCAGCGTCACACTCCAGGTCGAGCACTATGCACTAATGAGGGCAGAGACTAGGCGACAGCATTAAGCATGCGGAGAGCAGGTATCACTGCTATCAAAGTGGAATCGTCTGCATAGTTAATCATCGTGTTTTCCAGCGAAGAGAACATATAATTAGTATACAGAACGAATAACAGCAGGTCAAGCACGCTACCCTGCTACGACTGATGCACTCGAAACGCCGTCAACAGACACCTTTTCCGTTCGCTCAGAAGCAAAATCACGAATGATTGACAGAACTCTACCATCCACACCAAATGACTCCCGCTGGTACAATAGACTCCTGTGGTTGACCCTGTCTAACGCCTTGCTCAAGTCCAACTGTGCAAGACGTGTCTCTAACCGACGATCCAGCGCAGACTGTAAATGGTGTGGCACGGGCAACAAGGCGTAACAACAACCCAAATCAGTTCTATACGCAAACTGACGAGCATGTAGCAAACCCTTAACCTCAGCAACAAAACCAAGCTCGCTAGCGACCAATTTCTCGAAAACTTTCAACAAAATGGGCGTCAGCGTAATGGGCCGGCAGTTGGCGACATGGGGCGACACTGGACCCTCGGGAATGGGAGTAATATTCCCAGTACTCCGACAACGGGGAAAGTTTCCTAACTGTATCAAGCGCTGGAACATCACTGCTAGCTTATGGGCAAGAACACCAGCAAGCTGCTTATAAAACAGAAAAAATATGCCCACCGGGCATAACATAAGGTTTAAAAAACTCTTTATATGTATGTTTATATAAAGCCACCTTTAAAGCATCTTAATACATTCTAGATCCCGTAGAGCACTTCTTTCAAACTTAAACTAAATCATCGACTGGCCGTTCACGCTCCACTAACCTCGGAAGGACGTGTCAGTTGAGTGAGCGAAACATCATGACATACTACACCCCATTGTCACAGAGCAACGTCTCTTCTCTTCATTGAAGTGCAATACAGCGTGAAAAGGCTCAACTGAACGAAAATCAATGGCATTTTTCTAATGTCTTCCAGGAAGGACGGTGAATCATAGAGGGCTAAGAAGTTTTTTTTTTTGTGGGCGCGGGAAATTCAAATGTACTGAAGGAAGTCATTCGGCACATCCATTCGGTATCAGTATCGGTAGCAAATTCAGAAAAGATTCGGTATTTTGGTAGATGAAAATATCGCCAGTACTACCGAAATACCGAATTTCATTCGATAGTCACAGCTCTATTTTCCTGGCTGTTTGTAAGAATCCTAATAATAGGTTGGAGATTTCAGAGTCCATTCAGCGGGATTTGGAGGTAATTGATTCCCGGTGTTCTATGTAGGGGATGAGATTGAATGCACGAACGACTAAAACTGTGCTCGCGTCTTCATCACGTAGAGTGAGACTAGCATTCCCCGCACTTATACCGGATGGTGTATCGCTTATTCTGGTTAATAACCTAGTAATCTTGGGTGTCCATTTCGATCCCAAGCTGACGCCTGAGACCCACGAGCGTTCAGTTGCCTCACGAGCATCGCAGAAAATCGGGTTTACGCGTCGTACTTGGAGGGTGTTTAGCTCGGTAGAGTGCATACGTCGCTGCTTCAGTTGCTTTGTTCTCCTCCTTTTAGAATACAACTACTTAGTCCGGTGGATATACTGCCAATTGTCATCCGAGTTTGCTTGGCACAGTAGTTCGTCGATGTGCGTTTTTACTGGATACTGTTGTGCCTTGTGATGTGGCGCACCGTCGCAGAGTTGGGTGGGGTTTGCTTTCTCTGTAATATATATAATGGCCGTACTCATCCACGGGCGGCTTTTTTCCGGAGCCATTCGCTTGGGTGCTGCATATACTCGGCATCCTGATGCCCTTCATGAGTTTCCCCTGGAACCAGTACGATGTCCTGCCAGCCAGTATTCTCGTTCGTTTCTCCATCATGCAGTGATGTTTGGAATAATCTTTATGGCTCTGCCTATGTTGGTGCGGCATTGGCAACTTTTTAAGAATTTTAAAACGGAGTACTTACGTGATCCTTCATGCTCTCTTTTTTCTTTTCTTGCTGGGCTGGTTGCATGGGGGTTGATAATCTTATGAAGTTTAATCCGTTGTTACGTCGCTAGTCTGGTGCATTTTACTAATAATAATAATAATGCAACTTTAAAGCCAGATGAAGTGTTCCACAGCAAATTAATAAATGGCAGAAGTACGTTTATATTGAAACACTTAATTCAGCCCAAAATAACGAAAAAAAATTGACAAGAAAATCAAAAACCAATTCCCTACTCAAGGCTGATATTTGTGGCTGAATGGGGTCTCATTCACAGTAGTTAATAGATTTTGGAATGATAAGTACTTCAAATATCTTATTTGAAATAGAGGTCCTTCGGGTTACCAGTGTTAAACCCCCGAGCGAAAAAAGCCTTTCTACAGGTGCAGACGAAGGTAATGTACTGTTGTATGAGAGGAATATAAATTTAACAGCCCTGTGACGCTTCAAGTTTCCTCAGGATCCTGCAAAAATGAAAATTGCGTCATTCTGATGAACTGCGATTCATGTTCAAACTTCAGACCGCTGCACAAATTACGGGTCAACTCGTACACAACACAAAACAATTGTTAATTGAGTGCATTTGCACCACGCGTTTATACTTAATATATTTTAATGGAGTACATTAAATTCTAGGTTCTACCAGCTGTTTGGCTAAAAATATAAAATAGCATCGAGTTGACAACTTTAGCTATTATTGACAAGCATCTAGATACAGGTAAAATGTACAAATAGATACTGCATTTAGATACTGCATTAGAAAATTAGCTACATGCTGCATTTAGATACAAAAAAGCATCTAGATACAATATTGAAGTAAGAGTTGCAGAAGAGGTGTGAATATTATTGGTAACTGCTGCAGTACAATTGCTATACCCTTTTCTTCCTCACTATCAGCGATAGCTATCGTTTCACTAGGTATGTCAGCAATCGTGACCGTTGCTCGTTATTTCGGTAAAATAATTAGGGTGGTACAGCTGCTCCTTACTTTCCAAATTTTCTAGTGCATTACATGTAATTGTTAAATATTTTTTGAACAAAGCACTACTTGTTAGTATTATCTTCCTAATATAATTAAATTAATGTCCAGATATGCATCGTTCAGTATGCCAGCTACAATGTTCACAACCAAAGACAAAATTTCGTCAAAACACGGTAGCTACAGCATAGTGTGCTGAACACGAGGCACTTTGGCACCGGGATCAAGTGCGGTGCCAGATGTGTAGGCGATGTGTGTGGCGCGCGGTGTGCGGAGTCGGTAAGTTCCCTGATATCTACAACGACCGTGGGGGCACTAACTTTACCCAGAATGGGAAGGGCAGGGGGGTGGGTTGTTGAATCTTTGGTCAAGTTCTTGCGACGGGTTATTAACGACCCGTGTTCACCTACAGCCGTACTGACTTTTCTCTGCCAGTTGGTCTATATCCGCATCAGTGCGTTTTGAATTCCCATTGGAATGAGCGGTAAAATTGACATCGCATTTGCATCAATTTTACCGTTAGGTACGCCAAAAAGACCTTAGTGCGACAGGGGCACGATTAAGTTAGAGAGGCACTCTATGGACAGGGGGTTGTAATTCCTTTTTACCATCATGCATTGTCAGTGAGTTGCAAATACAATGCAATACCTTCAAAATGTGTAGTTACTACTATAATTCCGTAAAATTTTTTAATATGTAACATATGAACAACTTTCTAATATGTTTGTTTTCTAGAGCATAATGTTAGCAGAGGCGATATTTATTCAACTACTCTGGGCTTGGTTGCCATATTTCATCACTGAATAATGAGAAAAGGCATGAAATTTAGAACAATTTCCTCCTCATTCGACGAAGTAAAGAATTACTTCAAGGATGTCAATTAATTCTTGTCTGCAGCTTCTATGGAAATGTTATCAATGCAATGCTAACTTACATTCCGTACTAGGTATGGTCCAAGTTGCACCAGTAGTCATGAGGTACATGAAGTCGAGGTGACTCTCTGATGATTAGATCTGATGAGCGGAGTCTTGTACATAACTATCTCAGCTCCTGCATACTGATAAACGGAATTTTGAAACTGAAATAACATGCCACAAAAGATATCGGTAGGCCGACAGAGACCCCGAGTAAAACAACCATTGTGTGAGACCCAGCTTCGGGTAGTTACCAGATCCGGCATGGCTCGTTCTTTGCACGCTCACCTTGAGTTTTACGGGGGCAGGAATAAATTGGTTATAAGTTCAATCATAAACAATGATGTATACGACAAGCGTAAGAAATTTTTAACCCCCATTTTTTACCCTGACAGGGTGGATGGGGTTTCTTAAAACAAGGGGTTAAAACAAGGGGTCATGCGCCTAGAGCTAGAAATTAAAAATTTTTGAGACCAAAATCATCGAAATCGGTCGTAGTTTTCGAGAAAAAAGTGGGACAGCACCGTATTTATATATAAGTGCTAAGGGTAAAATGGTTAATTAGCCCTGGCAGGGTTAAGGCTAAACTTTTGGGAAAACAAATGGTGTTTGCCACTCGACAGGGTCAAGATACAGGGTTTTGAAAGAAAATTGGATTGATTGGCCCAATAATAAAAACTGACGAGTGCGACAAGTGATTGTGACCCCCTTTTTTAACCCTAACATTGTTGTAGGGTAACTTAGGGTCAAATTAATGTGTTCTCCGGGTGGAGCTAAAATTAGAAATTTCCTAAGACCAAAATCATCGAAATCGGTCCAGTAGTTTTCGAGAAAAAAGTGGTACAAGTCCGTATTTATATATAAGTGCTGGGGGTAAAGAAGTATATTAGCCCTGACAGGGTTAAGGCTAAACTTTTGGGAAAACAAATGGTGTTTGCCACTCGACAGGGTCAAGATACAGGGTTTTAAAAGAAAATTGGGTTGATTGGCCCAATAATAAAAANCTGGGGGTAAAGAAGTATATTAGCCCTGACAGGGTTAAGGCTAAACTTTTGGGAAAACAAATGGTGTTTGCCACTCGACAGGGTCAAGATACAGGGTTTTAAAAGAAAATTGGGTTGATTGGCCCAATAATAAAAAAACGGCGAGTGCGACAAGTGATTTTGACCCCCTTTTTTAACCCTGACAGAGTTGTAGGGTAACTTAGGGTTAAATTAATGTATTCTCCGGGTAGAGCTAAAATTTAGAAATTTTTTAAGATCAAAATCATCGAAATCGGTCCAGTAGTTTTTGAGATAAAAGTGGGAATTTCATTTTCCGCAACGCACTTTCTTGTGTTAGCAGCAGGGCAGTATATTACTCGCTCCTGCCAAATGACCCAAATGTGCCTGATATTAGCAGAGATTGTCTCGTTCGGTGATCGTTTATTTATGGGCGTGCCGACACTAACGTGGCATTTTCACGCATGAAAGTTTGATTCATACTAAGTTTCGACGATGCTTACTGCGTGAGTAAGATTGGAGACGCGTGACAGCCATATAGTCAAAAACAGACTATGTAGTCAAATTAACTTTCGCAAAAATTTCAACATTGACATCAAAGTTTGATTTACATTTTCGTTCACTTTGGTAACGATTTACGCTATAATCCTACGCAGCTACACGTTCACTAAGCTTAGTGCGCATGTGATTTCACCAATTGATTTTACCGTTCTCTGGTAATTTGAACAGTCCAATCAAATAGTGGACACATAAGTAAGTTTCTTCATTCTAATGCTTCAGTTCGAGTATTCGTTATTATTGACGAACTACGCGAACGTTTTCATTTTGTGTCTTTTCCAAATGGCGTTTTCATTTCCTGTTTCAGACTACAATTATTACATTGTAGCTGTTTAGTGTAATTTCAAACAACATGATTTTTGTTTGTTGGAAACGTATGTGAGCTTTATGAGCAGGGATTTCTGATTTTTGAAAGTCGACCATTATCATGAGATCATTAAACTGTCGAAGAATACGAGCTCTTTAGTTGGGAGTGAGAGTCAGTTTCTTCCCTCGGCTTGAATTGCCTGAATTGCTTGAAATCTTGGAGTTGATTTGAATTGATAAAATGAATTTTTGAATTGTTTGAACAAATGAATCAAGAATTTGAATAGGTTGTCAGTTTTAGTGAATTGAGCCAGTCTGTTTTGTTCAATTGAATTTGATTGAATTGAATGAATTTTCAATGAATGAGTTCTTCGATGAGCTCTTCCTCCACGGTACAATTCAGATCAAAAGGCGTAAAGGTGTTGATTAACTTTCAGACGGAACTCTGTTATGCAGAAATAGTATGGTTGTTGAGGAATTGACGCTTAAACGTCGATTCTTCAAGCTTGAATTTTTTGTCAAGGGCATCAAGTTTTTTGGCTTGGTAATAGTGAGACACTACAGTAATGATCAGAAATACCGTTAAAACGATCACCAATACGTCGGAGACGCGGTTGGGAAGCAAATCAAGGGAGGCTAATTGCTTTAGGAAATTGACTGAAATTCGAGTTTTTTCTGACGGATCAAGAGCATTTATGAGCGTGTTAAATCTATGCTAGACACTGTATTTCCCATCTTTTCATTTAGATCGCACTCCTGCGGCGGACAATAAGCTTCCAGACCTAGAATATATAGATCCTTAGGAATATATATACGCGTCAGTACAAATTCGATCTATCGTCTTGCACATGGGAGTCCAATAAATGTGTTATCAGCGGTCTGTTTAACAGCTATTTTATACAGTTTAAGATTGAGGGAAACCACGTTGGATGATTTAACTACTACTAGTGCTAAAATAATACAAACTAAAAAGGTGAGTATATAACGTAAGTTCGTAATTAATACAAGAAATTTCAAATGTAGGGTGATTGGTTTTACTCAATCGTAATGATGGAGATTGATGAAGGATAGCGGTGAACAGTATAGACAAATAAAATGTCGGAACTCGATCGTTCCTTTGGAGAAATTAATGGATGAATGAGGTGGTCACCCTACAAAATCCTAATTTTAATAGGATAATGATTGTTAAGCACGGAAATTATATTTTTGGATAGAGAAGAGTAAGGGATGAAGGATGATCCGAAGGTTGTATTTTTTCTTCAGAGCAAACCGTGTAGCTTGTGTTCTTCCTTTAGGCCAGGCAGAGGGTTGGCTCTGAAGGTTGGACCATCGGTTCCTTCCAATTCTGGAACAAAACAGAGATGTATCAGCATTTTACCTCTGGCAAGGTGATTTTCAAGAATATAAGAGTCGAAAAGGAAAGGGAAATAATAGGTAAAGTAAAAGAATTGGAAATAATTCTCTCAAAATCCAATGTGATTCGACGCCAATTATTTTTTTCTTTTGCTTCCGGAGGAATTCGTCGGTACAATTTCACTGCATGAATATCTACGTCCGATAAATTACCTAGATCAGCAGTCTTGGGTTTGAGACTGAAGAATAGGCATTGTGGGAGCAGACGTAAAGTCAGCTCTTTTGCAACTGAGTGAAATTATTTAATGATTTTAAGTCTTCAGGAATGCAATCGTACGATCAAGATTTTCATTTTAATTGGAGTTGATGAGTTGGCACATCATTTGTGATTTAATCGAATCACTTCGGTATTTCGCAGAATGATAGGATAGCATGATCAGTTGGAAATGATAGATAGGTTTCTTAAGAAAGTAAGAAAGGGATTGCTTGACAACACTAATATTCTTAAAACTAAATGGCTATATTGTTAATAAGTCAAAACATTTTTGAGTGTTTTTCATCTTGAACTAGAAATTACAGCTTATAGCATGTTCGTCATATCATTTCATTAACATCAGTACTTCATCAGACTTAAATCTACAAATAATTCAACTTCGCCATTTGAATCAGTGAAATACTGATTTAAGTTTATTTCGTTAGTGGGAATTTTTAATTGATTGTTGGGGTATGGAAAGAATTTAAATGTAGGATGTGAGAAATTGATTTTTCAACAAGAGTTCAGAACTGGGAGTTCAGTTGACAAATTTTAAGGGTAATATAAGGTTAAGGTTGCTTTTGATTTCTTTTTTGCCAATTTTAATTGTGGCGTAATTTATTTTTGCGAACGTGATCTCTCCAGGACCTAGCCAAGATAGATCTAGTTTATGCTTTTTCGCATGATTTTTGATCAGTACTCTGTCGCCTACGGATACATGTTTATCCCTCCGAGATAGGTTCCGGTACAGATTTCGTTTGCTTGGGTTGTTTATGATTGTATTTCGAACGTTTTCGTGGATCATGGCTGATTCTCGCACTCGGAATCTCACTAGGGCAGATTCAGAGTCATAGTTATATGGTTGTTCGATGTGTTGTGTTTGAAAATTTTGGTGTGTGGTGTGTCACGTCCAAGCATTACGTAACTGTGCATGTCTTGTAATGTCGTCTTTAAGCTATTATTTATGCTGTTTTGATTCGTTGAAAGAAACTGGTGCCATTCACTATGTGCGGTTGTATTTATGTACAGTTTGAGTAGATTAGTGATCTTTTTCATGTTAATTTCCTCTATTGCGTTGCTATGAGGACTTCGAATCAAAACCTCTTTTTTACTAATTTCATGGATTGCACTGAAATCGTGTATTGCATCCGAAACCAGCTCTTTTGCTTGATCGCTTAGAAGCACTACTGGATAATCCAGAAAATCAAATGTATTATTTAGGCAATCCAATACTGTTTCAGTTTTTCTGTCCTCTGTGGCACGTAGAACACAAAAACGGGAGTAAAGATCAATTATCACTAAAATGTAATGCTTGTTTGTCTGTGTCACAGGCAAGGGGCCAAAGAATTCGGTGCTGCAAGTTTCCATCGGTTGCGTAGCAATAGGTGCAGTCAAAATCTTTATGGGCACAGGAATTCGAGCTTTTAAAATTTTGCATCTCACGCAAGAGTGAACAAATTTTTTCATCATGGATTTTAATAGTTGATGGTAGTAGCGTATTTTGAATGAGAAGAGAGTATGAAGTGCATCCATACGGGTACGATAATGAATACTTAATATTGCTTTATTCATTAACGAAATTGGCATAACAGTACAAATTATTGTACATTTTCCTCCTTCAATGCTGCGTCTTTTATATAAAATATCGCTTACTATTAGGTAATCTTCTAAATTTGGTACATTACTACTGTGTCCTTCTTTTAATGCATCTATTAATTCGACACAAATGGATCATTGCTTTGTTGGTCTTTAAATTCGTCTTCAGTCGAACTAATTCCATCAGCTGAAGGGACGTAATTATGTAAATCTGGAGGCTTTTCACGATTGCGACTTTCGTCAGATTTATTAGTTGTTTCGTCGCCAGATTCACTATCAGAATTGCCTGGTTCGTCTGAAACAGTCTGATTTCGTGAAGCAGCTCGTGTGACTGGTGTATAAAAATGCTATTTTTATACTATATTATTTCTTACATTTTTTTCTGTTTTTTTAACGGGAAAGAACGTTCACGGAATTAACTTTCGGTCTGCCGTTAACATAGCCGCAGTTTTGTTTCGAGAGCAAGGGCAGAAGGGGAAGCGAGAGCAGGCATGAGATCAGGTTTCATTCGCGAGGCTTAGAGCAACAGTTCTGTACCTCGCACTACGTCGTCTGCCAGGAGACTGCTCCACGAGACGTTTCACTTGTACTAAACAGATTATCATTTTTAGCTCGGTTAGCAATTCAGGCGTCCTTCAAAACACACGTCGATTTATGTATAAGTAAAACAAATAGGGAAGGAGGACCCCGTGAGAATTGTAAAATATAAAAACTCTTAACAAGAACATTTTCACCTCGTCATTTTTGCTCGTCAGTCTGTATGTTTGTNATGTATAAGTAAAACAAATAGGGAAGGAGGACCCCGTGAGAATTGTAAAATATAAAAACTCTTAACAAGAACATTTTCACCTCGTCATTTTTGCTCGTCAGTCTGTATGTTTGTTCGTCGGTCCTTTCTCAAGGTCCGAGTGAAGTTCAGAAATAGAGCGGTGCGGTTAGGTCAAAAATACTATATTAGAACGGAAACAATTAGTGTTCCTAGTCGATGATAAGAAGGTTGACTGCTCATTTCTCCGTTTACGTTAATTATACACGTTACGAGGCTCTAGTATACCAGACAATAGGAATTAACAACTAAGCCATTTACAATGCGAGTTACCTTTCAATTTAGTAAGGCCTCCTTGATATGACGTATATAAATACGGGAATTTCAGAGGCCGCTCAAAGGTGATAAAACGACTAGGTGCTGGAAAACCGTATTTTACTATTTTGTGAGAATAGGGCGCCATTCTGTACGTTAAACTCAGGGGACAAAGAGTTGATGCACGTTTAACAATAACTCACGCATCTATTAGAGATATTTGCGGCTGATATTTCATGTTAAGGGGCATAAATGAGGGATTTTGGTTGTTATTTTGTACGATTTTAATGCCCTGATTTACTTCTGAGATTTCGTAACAAGAGTGATTATAGGCCCCAGAAATATAAGCGACAATCCGTTGCACTGGGTAAAGTTCATGGGCACGTTTTCTGCATATTTTATGGCAAAATCCGATACCTATATTCGAGACGAAAGGAATTGTAACGCGGTTAAGACGGGTAAGATGCATTATGTGACAATAGGCTGGCCCTTGTAAAGTTGTCATGAGAGAGAAGATCAAGATCGACTAAGGCGGACGGCACATTTATCGCACGAGAGGGCCGCGCACTGCGAAACTGGCGAGCTATAGGCAGACTGGCACACCGGCAAGCTACGCACAGCAAATCCTTCAAGGAAGGCAAGGGAAGACACAACGACGGACTGTCGAGGGAAGACCCGAGCACCCCGGCCGACTATAAATACAGGCGCTCTCACAGAGAAGGGGGGAGTACACCGAGAGCAGCCATCCGAAGAACAACAAGAGAAGCCCTACACTCTCACCCTCATACACCCCGTATACTTTCTTGTGCATTTGTCGAACTTTAGGGTGCCGTTCTGGTTCCCGCAGGGTGAAACATTTGTTCAAGTTCCTCTTACACTTACTTGTGCATTGTCGAACTTTAGGGTGCCGTTCTGGCTCCCGCAGGGTGAAACATTTGTTCAAGTTCCTCTTACACTTACTTGTGCATTGTCGAACTTTAGGGTGCCGTTCTGGTTCCCGCAGGGTGAAACATTTGTTCAAGTTTCTCATATACTTTCTTGTGCATTGTCGAACTTTAGGG
>LQNS02278187.1:1569002-1592569 GCA_001587735.2 Parhyale hawaiensis
TTTTCATTATTTATTATAGAAGCCTATTAATTTCGAGACCAAACTTCACGGTGCTTAAAGTGTGAATTTACATCGTATTTGAAACGTACGCTTCCGAGCACAACACCATCAGCAGTCATCACCCCTAGCTGGCTCCTCCCGCTTTAGTCTGTGACCTGCCGCGTGATTGGCTGGCTGAGACTGTACTCGCTGCAAGGTTCAGTGAAAAAAAACGCGCCCAGGCCCCATTGGCGTAAATGCGGCCATGGGGACAGTATGCTAGATTTGGGCAGGCCTAATGCTTCGTGGAAGGCAGGCGTCGAACCCTTCCGTAGCAGCAGGCATCGGCCCCTGTCGCAGCAGCAACAGCAGAAGGCGTCACACCCTGTCGCAGCTGCATATATCAGACCCTGCCGCAGCAGCAGGCGTCGGACCCTGTGTCTGCAGTAGGCGTCGGACCCTGCCACAGCAGCAGGTGTCGAACCCAGTAGCAGCACGACAGACCTTGGCCTGTCTCGCTCCGCTTGGGTCGCAGCTATTTCGTATAATGGCAGAAAATTACAATTTCATTGAAGTATTCTACATGTCAGTTCTTCGTGTCTTTCTCGGCACCTCTCCGCCTCACTTGGTGATTCCTCGTGTGGTTTCATAGTTACAGTTGCTTTCGCACTTGAAGTTCTCACATTTTAAATCAAATTCTCTTAACAGTTTTTCACTTAACTACGCNATTTCATTGAAGTATTCAACATGTCAGTTCTTCGTGTCTTTCTCGGCACCTCTCCGCCTCACTTGGTGATTCCTCGTGTGGTTTCATAGTTACAGTTGCTTTCGCACTTGAAGTTCTCACATTTTAAATCAAATTCTCCTAACAGTTTTTCACTTAACTGCGCTACCCTCTAGGTCGTTAGTATACTCTTCTATCTAACAAATGAGTGCACTACCAGAAGCCACTCTTAACTCTTATCTTCAATATTACAGGATGGAGCTGAGCTCCTGGACAACACAGCTCTCGAACTAATAAATGAAAGTCATCTGGACGACACTCCCCTCCTGGATTGCTCTCGGAACTCCCGCAGTGGTGACGGCAAGATGAACCGAGCTGGTAGTGTGAGACATATCCATGATCAGAAGAGAATACAAGAAGCTGGAGCAGTTAGTAGCAGAGAGGAAGCGGTCACTCCACGTCCTATGTTGGGAAGAGATAATGCGTTGGACACACAGTCTGGAGATATTCCTGCTAGGACGACTTTCCCTTGGATGCGAGGAGCGTCACATGAGAGCGCACTACAACCAAAGAGCGAACAGCGCAAGTATGTATGGCCCAGCGGCAGCGTAAGGCACGAGTCGGCCACGACGTTTGCAAGTGTGCCTTGCCAAGCGAGCCAGTCCATCGGGGAGACACCAAGCGCAACCTTGCAGATGGGCCTCAATCCTGAGAGTGTTTCTTTATTTGGAGACACGAGGTCGTATGGTCTCAGCAGAATGATGCCTTTACCTATGGAAGCTGAACCATCTCCAACTGAAGGCAGCAGCGAAAGGTAAGTAATTTCTTCTGCCAAGGAGGTTATGTTTTTGTCGAGCTTGTCTGTCAAACTGTTTGTCTCTCATCAAGATAACTCAAAAAGTTATGGAGAAATGTTTACGAAATTCTATACACTGGGAATGGGCCTTTTGCTGGGAATGGGCCTTTTGCTTGGGAATAGGCCTTTTGGTTCGTTTACTGCCGCCTATCTAATCTAAATTTGTAGGGATTGTTACGGTAGACCTAAATAGCGAAAAACAACGAAAACCATTGGAAACTAACGAAACTTATTGTAAACCAACGTAAAGTAACAGAGAAAAACCATCTAATACTGAGAATAAGAATGACCGTCGTGTGTTTATAAATATATATATTTATATGTTCGGTGTCACGCTCTTAACGAAATAAATAAGCAAAAATTAGCTCTGGTGTTCCTGGCTTCATCAGTTTAATCATCGGCTAAAAGACTGTGCTGATCCTGCCAAGCTTCATAGGAAACTGATAGGTAGAAAATATTCCAGGTTGATGATGATGGCACTTGAACAGGATATCTGATTCCGGTCTTTCTTTGACAAATTTGAAGTCCACTCGATGCATACAGCTTCTCTGAACAATCTCTTCCATCGTGATGTGTACTCTCTTCTAAGGTCTTCTCCATCCAAACTTCAGCCGCCTTTAGTTTACATGGATCGTCTTATTTTGACTGCGTAATTATCGAGGCAAATGGTAAGATATTCTTCAGCGGTCAGCACTAGCGTAAAAACCACGTTGATTTTTTGGCAGTGAATGGCTTTCTCCATTTTAGGTTCTTCTACCAACAGAACAAGTTTTCTCCGAGTCAGAGTTATATGCCACCCTCGAGTATGTTGGATACAGAGCTCCATATTCATTAGAAGCAATATCGACTGTGGGCAAAGAATATTGCTAATCGTTAGTAACAATGAATGCAGTTTTTGCTCTTCCAGTTTCTCTTGCCGTTCCCGTGGAGCTTGATATTCATTACTTTACTCTACATCGAAATTATATTTTCTTTTGGTTTACGATGTACACATTTTGTAGCAAATCAGCGGAGCGTAGAGAAACCAATTTTTCCGGTATAGTAGACGTAGTTATTATTTATTCCAACTTCTTGGACGCGAAAATTTTGTTATACTGAAGCTATCTCACTGTGTATTCTGGATACGCAGCGGAAATGAAATTCAGTGATGTTTCAGCTCTTACTAATAAAGTTTTCTTTTTTTTTGCATGTTATGTAAGGGAGGGAAGGAGTGTGCTAAAGACGAAGTGAAGTGTACTGCTCTGTAGAAAACACGCATCTCTTACGCTTATTTGAGTTGGCCGTCGTAGCGTTTCCTTCTATATGTATTTAAGTAAGAAAAGTACATTCAATCAAGAAATGTAAGCGCAAATTTCTTGTGATGAAGAAGAAGCAAGTCAAAGACGCAGCGGCCTATATTAAGCAAATTTATGTATCTATCGTTGCGTGAATTTTTTCACGCACGGGTCCACTAGTAAACTCATAATAGAAAACAGAAGTTTTCTTCTTCATCGTAATAGAGAGTTCTTAATTATAAGAGGCTTAACTCACTCGCCTATGGGTACGTGCTCGTGTCTGTTCGTCGTTCGACGATCGAGCGCATTTATTTGCGATTTATAAGGCGTTTATCTTAATTTTTTATTTCATTTACTATTTTCTTATTTTCTACGCAATAGGGCTGGCAAAGAGTTCATATTTATTTCCGTTTGTGTTTTACGGTAGACTAGGAGGAATTTTTGACGTCCAATAAATCTTGAGCCTCAACGTTTGAGGTTTGTTAATAGAATAGAGAAGTTTCTCGCAAAATGCTGTGCTATTTTTGAAAATACGTAATTTAAAATAGGACTCAAATTGCATATAACTAGGGTTGAATTATATAAAAAGACTTCATCTGTCCTCTGACATATGTTGTCCGGTAGATGTGAGTGACATATTAATTTTGCGAGTTTTATATGTGATGTCCTGAAAGTCCTATAGATTTTAGTGGTATAATTCCTTTGGCGCATTTTAAAATGGGGGCTGTATGGATGAAAATAAATGTATTTATCCATTTTTCTTTAGAATGGCTCTTCCTGATGTATTATTTCTTTTATCTTGTTTCATTTTCCACTAATTCCCTTATTTTTTGCATCGTCTATCGCTGTGTTATTATGGGGGTGTTTTTTTTTTTTACTTTGTTATATGATTTTATGGTTTTCTCTGTTGCAAACGTGGCTTTCGTTATTTTTCGTTAGTTTTCAATGGTTTTAGTTCATTACCGCCATTTAGGACTTCCCGTATTGTTGGATGTGTTAGGAAGAACAGACTATTAAGTTTCGGTGAAGAACAGTTCAATCGTTTGTTTGTTTGTCTGCCTCTTTTTTATTGCGTAACTTAAAAAATTATTTACAATTCCTTTTGAAATTTTCAAAATTTGTCAGCGTTTATGCTAGGAGTTAATGGATATTTTTTTTTGTTTATTTCTTTGCCTGCCTCCATGTTTGTTTTTATGGTTGTCAGTAACATAACTGAAATTGTTATGAACTGATATTCATTTAGTTTGTAATAATTGTTTGATATAAATGAACAAATCCGACACTCAGCATGGCTTCCGAAATGAAAGTAGCTGCTTAACAAACCTACTAGACTTTTTCTCAAAAGTTACGGACACCAAAGATAAACAAAAAGGTGTAGATCGTGTATCTAAACTTCCAAAAGGCTTTTGACGAAGTCCCCCAACAACGGCCAATGAAAAAATTGGAAGCCCATGGCATCAAGGAAGACTATTTAAGATGGATCAGGGCATGGCTTACGGGTCGGCAGCAGCGAGAGAAGCTTGACGGATAGACGAGGGCCTGGATGCAAGTATCATCAGGGGTTCCACAAGGTAGCGTGATCGGCCGACTTCTGTTCTCAATTTACATCAATGATCTCGATCTTAACATCCGTAGTAAAATCCGTAAATTTGTGGATGATACTAAACTATGTCATCCTGCCACAAAAAGAGCCGAGCTCCAACAAGACTTTGACCACCTCATGGAATGGAGCACAACGTGGCAGATGAGCTTTATTGTAGACAAATGCTCAGTAATGCGCATAGTGCTGGTGAACCCTTAAACCCCATTGAAAATGAACGGGACGGTATTGGCTGCTGTCGCCCAACAACGTGACTTGGGAGTAACTATTGCAAACTACAACACAGTCAGCAAGTTGACATGAGTGTGGAAATGGCAAGCAGAGTACTGGGATTTATCACCAGAAATTCTGAATACAAGTCCAAGGACATCATTGTTCCCATGTACGAGGCTATAGTGCAGCCACACTTAGAATTTGCTGTTCAATTCTGGTCGCCACATCTGTGCAAAGATATCGATAACATGGAAAGAGTCCAACGCAGAGCAACGAAATTGATACCTCGGCTGCGGAATAAGCCGTATGAATGTCGCCTAAAAGAACTGGGTCTGATCTCTCTCGAGCAAAGATGACTCAGGGAGCAACTAATGGAAACATTCAAGTATTTGAATGGCTTCAAAGACGTACCTACAACGGGACTCTTTGAAAGAGACCTCAATGATCTTTTGCGAAACAACGGTCAAAAATTCAAGCATAAAACTCGAAAAACGACCTTCAGTCAGCAGTTCTTTCCGTATTTCATAGTCCCTTCCCTTCCGATGTTGTTAGTGCGAAGTCAGTCAACGCATTTAAAAATCGTCCTGACCTGCATTGGGAGAGACATCCTCCACAGCTAAGAACTCTTCTTCCAGGAGTCGCATGCTCTTAACGGCCAAAGCTTCCGAGGCCACATTCATCCGTCTTCTTCTCTCTTCCGTCCGCTCCGCTCCAATTACACAGTTTGACATCTCTAAGCTCCGCATATCAGCGGCTCTTGATCGTGTTTGCGTGCATTCATGATCGTCTCTTTTGCTGAGACTCTTCTCCCTCCCCTTCTTTTCTCTCTTTTCTTCAGCCCTCTATATTCTACTAACATAATGGCAATAGCTCATAGAGGACCGCGGCGTAAGTTCCTGTGTCTCTTTGGGAATGGACCTGTTGATTCGTCTACTGCCGCCTATCTAATCTAATCTAATCTAAAAAAAAATTTTTGGCGATGATCAGTTTCTCAGTTTGTGTATTTAGGTGCTGTTTGTCAGAAAATAATTTGAAAAGTTTCCAACGGATTTTCAAGAAAATAACAGAAGCTGGCATTGCTGTCAATAGGCACAAGTGACCAAATTTTTGTGATGCTAAAGAAAAATCCCAGCTTCAGAACTAATTTCAATTTTCTGTTATCATTGCCTAATGCCTTGCATGGCGGAGGTATACGTTTTCAGAATGCTCTTGTTATTGATTATTCTTTTTATCAACAGTGTTTTGGTCTCTCAGCGAATATATTCATTGATTATTAGTATGCTAGCAAAACCATTAGCTACTTGTAGCAGTGCCATTGAAAATTATAGAAAGCTTCTTCACTTTTGAAACTGACGAACTTGATCAGGTATGAGAGAGATCATTGAATATTCGCCGATTATAATATGCCACTCGCACAATAGCCCAATAGCACTGTAATCTGTGATATCTTGCATACCATCTCGGAAGGGTAGAGCAGGAGTAAAATTTTTACTTCTCTAAGCTCCAGCTGCTTGCAGGTTATTTGAAACATATTTTTGGCGGATTGTAATTTACGCGCTTCATATTTTCGGGTGTCATAATTTTTGGGTCTCAGATATTGAAACACATTGCTGCTGCTCTATGACATCTCTGCCATTTCCTGGTTTTTTTTAGCTTTCTTCATTCCAGCTCTGCAGTCGTTGCACGAGATCGTTGAAGTTTCACTGGGCTGCAGCTATTTTTAGAACGCAGGTTTCTAGTCTTCGAACGTGTTACCTCCGCCAAGGAGGTTATGGTTATGTAGTGTTTGTCTGTCTCTTTGTCTGTCTTTTTGTCTGTCACCTAGATTACTCAAAAAGTTATGAACGGATCTTTACAGAATTGCAAGGATTGTTAAGCTTGTTAACAATAACATGATTAACTTTCGGTGAAAATCCGTTCATCTGTTTGTTTGTCTGCCTATTTTTTCTCCGCAATACAACTCAAGAAGTCATAGACGGATTTGGATTAAATTTAAGCGAGTTGTAAGGTATGTATATTATGAAAAGTAAAAGACCAAAATTCTGGGATGATTTGTTTGTTCATTCGTTTGTTTGTCGCTGTGTTTGATTTTAAGCTTGTTTGCATAATAATTCAAAAATTATGGATGGATCTTTATGAAATTACAGGAATTGTTAGTACGCTTTATGCTGCAAGACATAAATGATAAAATATTGGTGATGATCACTTGGTCCGTTCGTGTGTTTGACTTATGTTTGCCATAATGTTTGTTAGCAGCATAGCTCAAAAAATTATGTACGGTTCTTCAAGAATAATTACAGAACAGTTAATAGTTTCAAAAGACATGAATTATTGGATTTTGGTGTTGATAAAAACAAAATCGTGGTCTCAGGAACAATTTGAATTTTTCGTTACCGTTGCCTTGCTTGGCCATGCCATGTATTTTGCAATAGGTAAGTACCGTATAACTTTTGAACTCTATGTATTCTGTACTTTCTGTTTTGTGTTAATTTGCTCCCATCTGCATACTGTAGTAGATTTTCGATACGTTAAGTCCCAATAGATTAGACGGAGTGAAGTAGGCTAGATAAAACTTGTTTGGTTAAACAAGGTGCAATGGCTTAGACAAGGCGCATTATACGGTTATCGGAGGGGCATTAGATCAGACGAGGTCTGGGTGAAGAGACGATAATAACGTCAATCGGAGCATTTGGTTTCATTATACCTATGTAGATGCTCACACTGTGCTAGCTTTAGGTAAAACGAAGAGCGTAAGCTTAGATGGCGAGCGTAAATTTCAACCAGGTGGGTTAGGTTAAACGCAATGCAGTGTATTAAAAAAGGTGTGTTTAGATGCGCCTGCTGAGCTGTGTTTGAATAAACGAGCCGCAGGCGTTATTTCAGGCTTGGTGCTTTAAGGCACACAAAATTGTTCGAGCAGACAAAGTGCATTAAAGCAGACGAGGTGCTTAAGTTACGGTAGGTACGGTGTGTAAAAGTAGGCGAAGTGTGCTTACATACACGAAATATGTCATTTTAAACAGACGAGGTGCAGGAGGACAGGAATTGTGGGTTAGAGTAGGTGAGACACGTTGAGGTGGGCAAGAAGAATTAAGATTGGTAGGTCACCCTAGATGCGTTTTTCCTAAATCAAGAGGATGTGCAACGGTGTAGTTATAAAATAGATAATGAAAGGAATTTCCCCATTCCTCTAAGCGTTAGGTTAGATTTAGAGCGTTATATTAAGTCGAGCGTTAAGCTAGATGAAGATCATACGGTTAGACTGAGTGAAGGGTGAGATAATAAACGTTAGATTAGATGAATAGTTTTAGCTTATTAATTTAGACTAGAAACTTTAGAGCAGTGCGTTGACTGGATTGTGAGCATTAGGTTCGATGAGAAGAGCTAAATTGAAGGAGGAGTCTTAGGTTACAGGAAGAGCCTTTGGCCACATTAGAATCGCTAAGTGAGGTCAGATGGAGTGATTTAAGTCAGATGAAATAGATATTCAGGTTACATTTTGAGCGCTAAGCTTCGTTAGATGGAATACAAAGTATTCAGTTAGATATGCTGCGATAGGTTTTACGAAGTAAGCGTTAGATCGGATGAGGATGAAGATCGTATGGTTAGATAAGGAGACTAATGCTATACGAAGAGCGTTTTACTAGAAGAGGAACGTTAGGCTACATCAGAAGCGTTAGGTCATAATAGATGCGGTAGGTTGAATAAGGAACGTTAGGTAAGGTAGAGCAGTGTTAAGTAAATTAAATAGGCGGCAGTAGACGGACCAACAGGTCCATTCCCACAGAGACACCGGGACTTACGCTCTGGTCCGCTGTAAGCTATTGCCATTATGTTCGCATGATATGGATGATTGAAGAAAAAACAGGGAAGATCTCAGTCATGAGTCAATCATGCATGCACGCGAGTGCAATTTATAGCCGCTGATCTGCGGAGCTTAAGAGTTTGTGACTCCTGGAGGACATGTTTTTAGTTGTGGAGAATGTCTTTCCCAATGTTTTTGAAGACGATTTTTAAACGCGTTGTTATCTCCGCACCAACAACATCGGAGAGGAGTCTATTTCAAATGTTCACTATGAAATATGGAAAAAACTGATGGCTTACGGTTGATCTTCAGGCTTTATGCGTGAGTTTTTTGGCCGTTGTTTCACAGGTAATCATTAACATCTGCTTCAAAAAGTCCCTCTGTAGGTACGTCGTTGAAGTCATTGAAATACTTGAATGTTTCTATTAGTTGCCCCCTGAGTNAACCGTCTAGAGCTACGTGGCCTCACTAGTCACAGGCGAGCTCTGGGCTGGCTCATAATGGTACGGAGCGCTTTTATAGCCTCGCCTCAAGGTGTGGTATCACATGATCGTGACCGTGCATCCGGTAGGTGAACTGAGGGCCTAACACCAGTTCTTGTAGGCGACATTCATACAGCTTGTTTCGCAGCTGAGTTATCAATTTTGTTGCTCTTCGTTAGATTTTTCCATGTTATCGATATCTTTACACAGATGTGGGGACCAGAATTGAACGGCAAATTTTAAGGGTTTGCGCATCAGCGCCTTGTACAAGGGAACGATGTCCTTGGTTTTGTATTCGATATTCCTGGTGATGAATCCCAAAACTCTGCTTACCATTTTCATACTCTTATAAACTTGCTGCGTGTGTTTTAATTTGTTTATAATAATTATTCCCAAGTTACGTTGTTGAATGACAGCTGCCAATTCTGTTGCGTTCATTTTCATTTGGGTGAAGGGGTTCTCTTGCCCTACTCGCATTACTGAACTTTTGTCAACATTAAGGTTCATCTGCCACGTTCTGCTCTAATCCATGAGATGGTCGAGGTGGTGTTGGAGTTCAGTTCTTTTCCTGGCAGGATGACATAGCTTTGTATCATCGGCAAAATTATTCATTTTACTACAGATATTGAGATCAAGATCATTGATGTAAATTATGAACAGAAGTGGGCCAAGCACGCTACCTTGTGGAACCCTGGATGAGACCTGCGTATAGTCGCTCGTCTCTCCTTCAAGCTTCAACCCTGATTCCGACCGGTAAGCCATGCCCGGACCAGCCTAAATAGTCTCCCTGGATGCTTTGGGATTCTATTTTTTTCAATAACCGTTGATGGAGACTTTGTCAAAAGCCTTTTGGGAGTGTACACATACGAGATCCACACCCTTTTCTTCTTCTCTATTTTACTTAACTTTTGAAAAAAGTCCAATAGGTTTCTTAAGCAGCTTCATCTATTTTGGAAGCCGTGCTGAGTATGGGAAATGAGTTGGTGCGTCCTCAGGTGATAAGTGATGCACTTCTTCAATTACGAGGCGTTCGATGGTTACGCTGGCAATTGATGTAAGACTGATTGGTCGATAATTGCTGGGGGTTTCTTAGCCCCCTTCTTATGCATCGGGATCACGTTAGCTAGGTTCCAATCCTGCGGAGCTTCTCACGTTTTTAAAGGCCGATTGAACCTTTCGTGCAATGGCTTCGAGATGACTGGAGCCATTTCCTGTAAAACACGGGGAAAAGATTATTTGAGCCAGTGGATTTGTACACATTCAGGTGGGTCTGTTCTTGAAAGATCTCATTCTTCGTGGAAATAAAATTGTTTATGGAAGCAATTTTCATCGGTGCTAGTTCAGGAATATTTGTTACATTTTCTATGGTGAATACAGAGCTGAAATATTCGTTCAGGATAGTGGCTTTGTCTCTTAGATCATTGGTGATTTCATCGTCAGGTCTCATTAGGCGACCTATGGTTTCTTTTTTGAGTCGTCTTTCATTTACATATTTATAAAATGCCTTTGGGTTACGTTTTGCCAAAGTGGCTACAGAATCTTCCTTTTCCCTTTTAGAAGTCCTGATTGTTTCTTCACATCCCTACCATGCCCTTAATGTGACTTCCTGTTCTCCTCTGTTGGATTACGCTTCCACTTTCCAGGCTTTGTAACGCACTTGTCGCCTTGCAATGCAGCGTTTGATTACCCGATTCATCCAGAGGGGGTCATTATTGATATGAACTCGTTTCTTTGGGATGTATTGTTCAGCAGCTCTTAGGATGCTAGTTTTTAAAGTATGAGAGCATTGTTCAACACTGGCGTCTCTCATAGGAGTTTCAAAGTCGGTTGTTCCAATTTCAGTTGCCGTTCCTAGAAAATTCGCTCGCCGATAGTCTAGCCGCTTGAGACGATCCGTATTGGCTGTGAGTTTGTTGCCAGTTGTATGAGTAAATTCAATCGTGTTGTGACCACCAGCCGTCTAAGGTGGCAAGGTCAACAATTTCACAATCAGGAGTGGAGAGAACCAGATCTAGTATATTACTGTATCTCGTAGGTTCATTAACGTGCAGGGTCAGGTGGTTGTGGCTGAGGAGTTCGAGCAGTTGACTGCCTGGGGCTGGGCTGTACAAGGTACTTCAATCCATTTGGGAGAGGTTCAAGTCTCCCATTAGAATTGTTTCATTCTGAGTACTCAAAGCGTTTTCGATTTTTGTTGTAAAATACTATATCAGTTTCGACGGCACTGCAAGGGCTCCTGTTTGCGAGCATGATATTCAACGGCTGCCGAATGCCGAGTTGAGCATGGGCAGTGATTAATTCATATTCTTTAGAAGCTGCGAAACCTTTACCGAGGGTTGTATGTTAGTTTCGTTCATCCTCCTCCTCCTCCTCCTGTTTCTGAATCATCCTGTCGCAGCACGACCCACACAAGCTATGGGAGTAAACACAGGCATAGCTTACAAATATCCGGTTCTTCAAGTAAAGATATACAGTAAATAAGAAAAACCAAATCCAGTACCGTTTTCTAAACTTAGCAGGATAGCGCAGGGCTGGGCTTCATAGCAATGGATGTAGCTTGCAGATTTGTGACATGCTTCAAATTAACATAGCAAAATATAGATTACTAAAGTAAGCTCGAGATAATGGTATTTTCTGAAATTTGTTTTACTTAGAACAAAACGGTAGTTCTTGATATCTTTCCCTCTTCATTTTAGGAGATAAAAAGGTTTCCCTTTGTAAGTCATTTTATGCTCCTTATGCTTCACTTCTTGACGCAATCTACTCGTTTATAGCAGCAGCGAAGGCATCACTTAATTGAGATTTTATTCTCATTTTTTCCAATATCTTCAGCCTACTTTCTTCAACTACAATAAAAAATGCGTTCATTAGAGCTGGTGCTATCCAGAATTAACTCCAGAATTGAAATTTGGATTTTCTTTACTTCACTGGGTTTGACTTACCGTATCAGTAACGGTAGCTATGACACGGTCCCAAATTTTCATTAAAGTTTTGTCGCTTCCTGATTTTTTTGTTTCATTGTTTGGCAATCAGAACTCGGAGGAAAAAGACACTCGAGAGCACGCTTCCGCTACCATTCAAGCTTGGGAGAAATATCCCTGTTTTGTGACTGGTGACGTTAGTGGGTGGAGGGGCGACATCAAACTAATGCTGTTCTTCAACTATTTTAGCTGCAAATATTGTACACGAGTACTAAGTCAAGATTTTAAATACTTTAGTGGACTCGACAGGTATAGTTCTCGGCATCCAATTTACCAACCGTCTTAAGTTTCTACCCCATCTTGAAATGTATTATTTTGCTAGCAGATTCCGCAAGTCAAATTGTGCATCAATAAGTGGTGGATGTGGTGCAGGCCATTCAGTTGCAATGATCGTCAGCCAGTCACTCAGCCAGAGTGGCCACTAAAGTTGGGGTAGTGGGGGAATACATCCATTTCCAATGGTAGTAGCTCGAACCAAACAGTTCTGAAATTCACTCCATGTATGTTTTTTTTTTTTTTTTTGAAGATTCAGGAACAATGAAGTCGACGCTCATTCCATGCCGTCTTTGTGACGGCTGGGTAGTTTGGTTGAGTAAATAATTAAAAAATTTATGGGAGTACCCAATAGTTCTGTCATAGAGTTGGTAAGCCAAGCTTAATCTTCAATTTCCTAATGAAAAATTATTATTATGCATACCTACGTAAAAATAACACCGTTTGCAAAATGACTAGCCGATCTCCATGGATTGTAAAGGTCATACAAAATAGGGACACCCTCATTAGCAAACAGACTTAAACGTTCCAATGTTAGTGGAAAGAGATCTCGTAGGAGAAATGATGCTGACGCTTCCTTTCCGACGTTTTCGTCTTCGGAGAACTCGTGGAGACTGCCAGAATATTCGAGTATTTTGGAATGAATCAATTCGTTGAGCCAAAAATATTCGCTTACTATTGATGCAAACTTAAAGGTGCAAGCTACACCTCCCGTTTTTTTTTTTTATCATGCTTCACTCGTATTTTTGCCGCTTTTCTGCGGAATCTTTCTCAAATTATAAGGAACCTGTTCGCAGATTACAGATCGAGGTTCCTTTTGACCAATCATTTCCCCGTTTGTTAAAAACTATAAATTCATCAGCCACTTTTTTCGTGGACCTCTTCTTATTCAGAGTAGCCGTGAAAGCAATTAGCTGTGAAAATTCAGTGTCATATAGATTGTTGTATTTTTTTATGGTCGTTGCTTCTCCTGGGGAGTAGTAAGCTTTGTTCAAACAGCGCTTCTTACATTTACGGATAGGCATGATTGACGACGCAGTCTTGATTTTCCAGCTTCTTTATTTTAGAATCGCAGTGACGGTCGTAGATGCAAAGAAGAAACAGTTTATTGAAATTCGTGTACAGCGTTATAAATGGTAGAGATTAACGGAGTAAAACCGGACACCGGCAATTGCACCGGATCTCCGATTCGGACTGCCCTCAATCATACGAAATGATGAGAATTCCACTATTTTAGCGCGCCATCATCAGTTTTTAACCATATAAAGAGTTCCATCTCAGACTTGTAACTCCCTCTTAGCTCAATCGCTGCCCACAAGTCGAATATCATTGGCTATGGAGTGCCGCATGGGTCCGCCCATCAGGTATCGCAATTCGATTGACAGTCTCCTAGTCATCGTGAGAACTTCCTTTGGCAGGCAAGGGGCCCACCAGAATATATCCCTGAGGGTGTTTATAGAGTTTCGATCTTCTATTTTCCATACTTATGTTTCTATCAGCATATCTCTACTACTTCTTTGTGGTGATGTGGAGAGCAGCCTGCAATCGGGTCGGGCTCGGGGGTGTCGTCTCTTTTATTGCAATATTAAAAGCTGTATGCGAACCTCACGGGGCCTGGATTTCGCGGCATGGCTGTATATGTTCGGAGTGGTTTCTGCGCTTACCGGCAGTCAATGCCCGAGTGCACTGTGAACAGGTGTGTGGCCGTCTGAATAACTTTTATTTATTCTCCTTATAACGGAGACTACAACTGATGATTCTCTGTATGACTGTTTGCTAACGGCGATGGCCTCGATCCAGAGTACGGATTCAAAGTCTGCGCTTGTTTTTGTGGGGGATGTTTATGCACACCACAAAGACTGGTTGGGATCTGTGTCACCGACTGATGGCCACGATGAGGCAGCGTTAAACTTTTGCACCTGTAGTCTGTGGGTCCATGCATATTGCTGGCAATAATATTATTAACTCGACCTTTTCTTGACTGATGCCCCGGACTTGATGATTGTGTCAGTTGGTTCCCTGATTGGCACTTCAGACCACTCACATCTTGCGTTCTTGGACCTGAACCAGGTTGTTCCTGTGGTAGACACCAGGAGAGTGGTGTTCATTAAGAGCAGGGCTAACTGAGATGCTATTACTGGAGCAGTAAGAGCGTTACCTTGGTGCCCTATTATTTGCAGTGAGGAACCTATCTCTGAGCTTAACGACTTGACTGTGTCGGTTTTGGAGAAGTTTGTCCCGAAGAGGACTATTCTTGTAGGGTTTCGGAACAAACCGTGGTTTGACGACCAGTGTCAGTTAGCTTTTAAAGCTCTACAAGCGGCTTATCGGGCTTGGCGACGTTCGCATGATCGCACGTTGTGGCAAACCTAAGTGGATCGACGGACTGAAGTTAAGCGTGTGTATGAGAGGGCACAACATCGTCAGAGGCGACCGCGTTCCAGGGAGTCTCTATTAAGTATTGACAATCCACATTGTTGGTAGAGTGACTAAAGGGTTCAGTTTTCGGTGCTGAACCTTAGTTGCCGCCACTTGTTGTTCCCGGTGGTGGTATCATTGCTGATCTCTTAGCTAAGGCGGAACTCTTGTCGGCTCACTTCTACGGAAAGCAGAGTAGAGATGTGTTGTCATTGCCCCATGGATGTCACCCTGAATCTCGTTTAACCTCTTTGGCGTTCGGATCTGGTACTATCAACTTGCTGCTTGAGGTCTTTGATCCTTGTGGAGGTGTGGGCCTGGTTTGTATGTTTCCTCTATTTTATAAGCAGTTTGCTGGTGTTCTCGCTCCTAACTTGGAGTGATCGTCCGGCGCCTAGTACAGTTTAGAAATTTCTCCCGTTGTTGGCGAACTGGAAATATTACTCCCATTCCCAAAGTCCGGTGTCGCCCATTGTCGCTAGCTATCGGCCTATTATGCTGACGCCCATGTTGTCGAATTTGTTCGAGAAATTGGTTGCTTCTAAGCTTGGTCGCTTTGCGGAGGCTACGATTTTGCTGCCTGCCGGTCAGTTTGCGTACAGAATTGATTTGGGTTGTTGTGACGCATTGTTGTCGGTGTCACACCATTTGTAGTCTGGGCTGGATTGATGGTCTGAGACACCCCTTGTACATTTGGACTTTGGCGCAGCGTTTGACAGGGTCAGCCACAGGGGTCTATTGCATGAGCTAGAGTCCTTTGGCGTGGGTGGTAGGGTTTTGTATATCATTCGTAATATTGTTTCTGAGCGAACGCAAAGTGTGTCTGTTGACGGTTTGTTGAGTGCCTCAGTTGCAAAGGAGTCTGGCATCCCTTAAGGTAGCGTACTTGGCCCGCTGATGTTCGGCCTGCATACTAGTGATGTGTTCTCTTCGCTAGAGAACACGATGAACTACTGTATGCCGACGATTCCACTATGATAGCTGCGATACTGTCCCCAGCATGCGTAATGATGTCACCCAGTCTCTGAAAAGGGCCTGGAGCATGAAGCTGAATGCTACTGAAACCAGGTCTATGATTGTCAGTCGGTCTCGGACACTTTTCCGCAGCATCCACATCTGAAGGTAGATGACACTCTGCTTCAGGAGTCTAGCCATTTAGGGATTTTTGGTGTTGTCTTCGATGAGAAGCTTCTTTTGAGCCGCATATTAGGCGACAGGTGTCACGTGCTTTCAGTAAGATTGGGCTATTGCATAAGGTGCATTCTGTGTTTGGTGACAGTTAGGTTGTCCACAGATGCTTTTATGCGTGTCTGTGTTTGTGTTGGAGTATTGCGAGCATTGCTCTCCAGTCTGGGCTTCATCTGCTGACAGTCCCTTGCGTCTGTTCGACCGACTTGTAAGTTCAGCCAGCGGGCTCTGCACCGAAAATGATCTGGTGAATCTATCCTATAGGAGAGAGGTGGCTGGACTCTGTACGTTTTATAAGGTGCACAACAATGAAAGACATGGGTTATATTTTTCTGCCCCTGCCCTCAAGGTCTTTGGGAGGATTAAACGTGCTGCGGTTTTACGAGCACACTTTTACTCTGTTGGGGTTTGGAATTCATTGCCGGTATCGGCTTTCGGTCGTGTTGGCCTGCAGGCGTTTAAGTTAGCTGTGAATGGCTTTTAGTATGACTTTCTATTGCAGCGTTTCGGGCTTCCCGGTATTACAGAGTGCTTCATTTGGGTTGTTCTACCTGTCTGTGGTGGTCCGGGCGTTAAGTTTTAATTATAATAATAATACTAATACTGAAGAATATGCAGAGAAGCACAAAGTAGAAATTTGGTTTCGCTGTCCTCAGCTCATCAGGTGGGAGGGTCGAAGATGGTCGTCGAAATTGCAAGCGTTAATTTTTTGTAGAAATTTCGGCAGGTTAACACAGTGAGATGTAGCTGTGATACCTAGAATTCCAAAGCGTAAACAGAATTTTTCAACAAGCAAATGTTTCTTGAATTTTGTAACATAGTCTGCTGCGTTGACTCCAACTCCAATACAGGTGCACCGGGGCGTCAGGAGCCTCCTGTACAAGGGCTTCAAAGGTTGGCACATCTGCATGTAGACGGCAAAAACACAAAACACAACGATTATTAAATTTTGACGGGAGCATCCAGTTGTTTAAAAGCGATGTTAGGCTTTTAAACAATTGGATGCTCCCGTCAAAATTTAATGATCGTTGTGTGTTGTGTTTTCGCCGTCTACATGCAGATGTGCTTGGCGATGGCCGACTTGTGGCCCGTCAAGACACCAGTAGAGGAAAGCAGATGTCTCAATTCTTTTGTTCCATTGAGACATACATGCACAGTATACTATACCATTCTTTACTGCTTATCATAATTGCCTGAAAATGATGCATTTTAAGTTAGTGTCACGAAGAATAATTGTTTTTACGTTTTAAAGCTAAAAACAAACGTGAAAATTAAGTAGGACAGGACTTTTGCATGACCATGGCTAGATTACTGAAAAACATTAGTTTATCTGCGCAACTTCGAACAGCATAAACACGCTATAGGATGCTCAGACCCTGCGATAGTTGAGAAAACGGGGTTAATTTTGGTAGTTATAGAGTGAGTAAATGCGTGAACCTCTGCTAATGAGGTGTTAATTGTTGTTCACTGCATGTAGGGTGAATAAATTTATTGAGTGCATAAGTACGCAATACATTCACAATTACTCTTTTTCTACTAAAGTCCAAGTGATGGCGTGTGGCAGCCAAGAATGGGTGGAGGGTTGCAGCGGCAGTCTTCCTTGGACAGTGGAGGCCCCGAAGAGCCAACTCGACCCACAACGTTATGGCCCACCGACTCCACAACCCCATCCGATGTGGAAGATGAGGGCAACACAGAAACTCCGTACAGTGATGTCGAACAACTAAATCAAGTAGGATGCTTCCTCTAGTAATTTTTATAGTGTCCATTCTTGTACAAGTTCCTGTTTACCTAAAAGGTGATACTATTTATACATATGTTCTGCGCCGTAGCATGGGACATGGTAGAGTGAATGAGATTATGGGACCATGGGGGGATTTAACGAAGTCCGAAAACTGCAAGGAGTTTCGGTAATTGGACGTGATCCACTTCGATAGCTGAGAGGCATCAGGTAAAACGATCTGTGCGAGAGCAGTCAAAAAGTAAATTATGTCATAGCCGTGTACCCGGCAGTCAAAAGTGACACTGAAGAATTGGAGATGCTTCATGAATATTATTTTCGTTAATATGTCACTTACGGAAGGTGCTGCCTTGCTACTGCCAAATTCAAGACACTTTTGATTAAAGTCTATACCTTGAAGAATGCACAAGACCCACGCTACGCTATTGCAACTTACCTTACCTAATGCAGCTCTTCAACGTAACCCACCCGGTCTAAGTTAACACCAGTCACTTAACCCTGGCGAATTCTGTCTAACTTAAGAATGTCTGTCTGCACTAACATTTATCGCCTAACCTAACGCTAGTAGTGAATCTCAATGCTCAATATGTATCTTGCAACATCCATAACCTGTCCCTCCTCATCGAATCTACCAGATGTCATCTAATTTAACGCTTCTAATCCAACCTACAACACAGCCTCTAACCTAACTATTCTCATCTAAACAAACGAACCTGTGCAGTACCTCATCTTACCCATTGCACCTGATCTAACAAAAGTCTTGTCATATAACATTGCTCTATCAAACCTAACGCTCCTTATCTAAACAAGCTATTCAGCTAGCCTAACGATCCTCATCTGACCTTAACGCTCCTTATCCAACCTAAAGCTCGTCATCCATCATAACGCTTATTATTTAGTCTAATGTTCCTCGCCCGACTTAACGCTCTTCATCTAACCTAACACTCCTCATCTATCCTGATACGCCTCATTTAGCCTAATGCTCTTCATCCAACCTAACGCTTTTCGTCCATTAACGCCACTCATTATTCAACCTAACACTACTCATCTAATGGAAAATTCCTGATCCATACTAAAACTCCTTATCAAAACCATGTTCCTCATGCAATATAACTCTCTTTGTTCATCTTACCGCTTCTCATTTGACCTAGCGCTCTTCATCCAGGCTAACGCTCCACATCCAGTCTAGCTCTCCTCACCTGATTTAACATTCTTTATCCAACTTCACGCTCCTCATCCAACCTAACGCTCCTCATCTAATCTCACGCTCTCAGCTCATATCCTAATCCAACGCAGTTGTATCTAACTTAATGTTCCTCTGCAAACTTATCGTTTCTTCTAATTGTACGATTTGAACCTTACCAAACGCTTCTCAAGTAACCCAACGCCCGTAACGTAGGTATCTTCAATTCACATTCTATTTTATTTGTGTTAGCTCTCCTTCGATGGCGGCGTTTCTCCAGTCATCCTATGTTTTCAATGTTCCATGAATTCTCACTTTTCTCTCTCTATCACTTTTTCTCACTCAATCAATTGCATACCCATTGAAATTCCTAGATAGTCACTGACTACCTCCACAAAAAGTTATGTGTATGGCAGAGTTAATCTATCTGTCGCCAAGATAACTCAAAATGTTACTGACGAATTTTGATGAAATTTACAGGGAATATTTAGTATGTTAGGAGGAAGAGGTTATTAACTTTTGTGAAAATCCGTCCAACAGTTTTTTGTGTGTGCCAATTTTTTGGGTAACATAACTAAGTCAGAATAAAAAAATGAACAGATCTCCAGGAAATTTGTAAGAATTGGGACTGTTACGAAAAGCACCTGGCCAAATTCTTGTGAGGACCTGTCAGTCTGTTTTCTGTTTGTCATATGTTTGTTGTTACGTCTGTCAGAAGAACATAACTCAAAAAGTAGCGGACGGATCTTCAAGAAAATTACAGTAACTTTCATTAATTTTTATCGTTGATATTATTGCCGATGACTGCAATACGGTAATATCAACGATAACAATTCAAAAATCAGAAACTGTCTCTATCAACAGCCCAAAAGATTTACAATTGCGACCAATAGTAGCAGGACCAGCATGTCCCATTCATCGTTTAAGCCACTTTCTTGACCAATTACTGCAGCCTTTCACTAAGTATGTGTTATCCTATGTCAAAGACGACTTCGACATTCTTAATAAGCTTCCGGAAAAAACTGTCTGAAAACGAAAACTTTGCAACTTTTGATGTAGAAGGGTTGGTTGCATAGCAATATTTCGCATGAGTTAGGACTGGGAGTAATCAACTACTGGATCGGCGAACATGATGAAATTTTGGGAAGGAATCCTAAGCTGTTAGTCATAGAAGGGTTGAAACTTATTCTAGAAAATAATACGTTCGTATTCGGAAAGTTTCACAACAGACAACTTTTAAGATATTTTGATGATGTATTGCTAATTTATGACGAAAATGAAATTAAATTGAATGAAATAGAAGACATCCTGAACGAATTAAATCGGAACCCCACCTTCAAATTGGAGACCACAGGCAAGAAAGTCCATTTTTTTGCATATTACTATCTACAAAACCAATTCTGAAATTAAGACTGACATCTACTACAAACCAACAGATTCCAAGCAGTATCTCATTTTTACTCCAGTCACCCCCGTCACACAAAGAGAGTAATTCCCTATAATTTAGCCCGTCGAATATGCACCATAGTTTCCGATTCTCTCGTCAGACACAGCAGATTACAAGAACTTCGTAAGTTTTAAGTAAGTGCAACTACCCTTCCGAATTAATTGAAACTGGGATAAATAACGCGTATGCCATACCAAGAACGATACTCCTCGAGACTCGTGCAGAACAAAATAACGAACAGCAACATTTACTGCTATTTATTTCAGCCTATAATCCAATTACACTACAAGCTTCCTTTTGCTAAATGCACGTTTGATTTACTTAAGAAAAACAAAGAAACAAGAGACGTATTTGAAAATACTCGGCTTATCCAAAGCAAACGCCAGCCACCAAATCTGAAAAACATTTTAACAAGGGCCAAATTTGACCAGGAAAGCGCAGAAAGTACAGCCGTCAACAAATGTAACTCACCCAGATGTAAATCATGCGACATTATAAAAGTAGGTTCTTCATTTTACTTCCACTCCGTACAGTATGATTTTAGAGTAAAGACAAACATAAACTGCGACGCATTGAACTGCTTATCCGTATTTCAATGCAACGGTTGTTTGAAATTTTATATTGGAGAAACAAACAACTTCCGGTTGCGCACTAACTTACATAGGGACCACATAAACATAAGCACTGATTTACCTGTAAGTAAGTATATTTTTAACTGTGCAAACAACATGGAAAATAAATTTTCGATAATGCCTTTCTATAAAGTAGCAACAAATGACCTAAAATTAAGAAAAGCTAAAGAGAATTTTTTCATCGGGAAATTTCAACCCGCTCTAAATACCTTGGCCTAACTAAGGGGCCTTTACAAATCGGACGAGGGATGGAGGGTGGCCTATAAATAGCAGTCATCGGGCTCTAACCCATGAGAACACTTGTAGCCCTAGTACAGAACGGTCACAATTTACACACTCCTGAAGATCTATTTTAATAGAGAAACGCGTTGAGAAAACTTAGAGATTTTATTTTTTGACGGAAATTTAACTACGCAGCTTGAAGCGTTCTCTTATGCGACTTACAGCGGGAGACGCACAAGTATTACGGCTGAAGAAAAATTTTATTTCTAACTAATTTTACGGTTGACAAAAATTCAGATTCTAACATTAAATTAAATTCAATCAAATTGATAACTTTTTATTAAACTCCCATCGGCATTTACCACAATACGCCTGACCAGTATTCATTTATATTTTCACTGTATGTTTTCCGCGAGGAGGTAACAAATAAAAATTCTTACTATATATATATTTGTCTGTCCACTCAATAAGCGGTCGAAGGAGTTGAGGAATGTTCATAGTTCATAGTCTGGTGGGCTGTCCTCAATGTCACCTCAATGAAAAATCAGATTATCTGGCCATAAACAATGATGGCAATAAAATTGGCTCTCCACTCGAAGGTAGAAGGAGTTGAGCTATGTTCATGATTTTTTGCAGGGAGTCTAATGGGGTGTCCTCGATGTGACCCATGCCAGAAAACTTAGATTAGCTGGCCATCAAAAATGACGGCGATGAAATGTGCTCCCACATCGGATGATGGTTTTACGCCACGAGGCATGCTAGTTTCTGCTGAGTTTGAATTCCCAACGTTACATATTTGAAATCGATACGTGTAAACATGAAATGTGGCCTTGTTTTCACTCTACTGTTCGGCGAGCTTAACATAACCTAACACACCTCCTGTCTGGCCACTCTGATATAACCGGAGGGTCTCGTAAATATTCTACCAGTAAAGGATTCGCACGTATAGCCTGATACCCATATTAAGACAGGAAAATATACAGCAGCCTTAGCCTTGGGAAGTATTTATTTCATTTCTCTTTTTCCATATGTACACGTCTGTGCTACGCTGTGTTTTCTGTGTTTTTCATCGTCTACAGATAACATAATTTAGCCTTTCAAATTCTAGCATTGCCATTTTTCATTGGTGTATCTGATGATTTCAATTCTATAGGGTGACCCTTGGCAGTTCTATACAGCAGCCCATCATTTTTCTGTTCTACGTCATGCGATAGCTAGCTATGCCATAAGATGAACATAATTAGCCAATTTCTTCGATGATTTATTCTTGTTGTCAGTTCGTTTGATTTCTTTAAACATCGCACTTTCATTTCAAAATCTATATTATTATTCTACTTGAGGCTCCATCCGTCCGTCCATGTATCTCATGTTACTCTTTTTAGTATTAGATCGAGGATGATTCAACTTGCTAGACGCTCTCATTTTCACTTGAAGGATGTTCAACCACAGGTATCTTCTTTTCGCTTCTTGGAAAATTTTTTAGTCAGTCGTAGAAAAGACAAAACGCTCATTTCACCCGTATCATATCTACTGCTTTTCATTTTTTCATACCATACTAGCAGGACCCGTGGAATTCCACGATTGAATAAAGACTATACTTTCCAGACTTAACCAACTCACGCTCACTATTGCAATTTACCTCAGTTTAACCAAATGCAGCTCTTATAATGGAGCCCTCCCCGTCTGAGTAAACGTCCGTCGCTCATTCCAACTCAACGATGTCCGTTTATCCAAGCATAATTAAGTCGTATAAGCTAACGTGACCGGTGAGAATTCACCGATTAGCAATGCTCCCACTTTATAAGATGTAGCAATCTAAGCAATACGCTACTATAAAACACCTAACCTAATACAGCTCCTCTAAACTAACCTACCACATAAATAACGCCAGTCACTTAATCCTGACGAATTCAGTCTAACGAAAATGGGAACGTTACTTCCTACCTTTCTGATTACGTTGCTGTGGGTGTAGCTGGAACTCCTTAGAAATTCCACAGATCAGAAGCAATGTTCTTCAGTGATATCTCAGTCCCGTATCATCCGAATTTTCCCCTATCTAATACTGAGTGAACCTGTGGAAATTCTACAAACAAAAGAATTGTTCTTTAATCATGATACCCTCGGCTCGGACCAGTATGACGCATTCCTAGGTTGAAAATGTCCCAAGTCTGGCCGTGAAGCGTCTACCCTAGACCTGCGAGCCGCATAGAAGTTGAATATGAACTGGACTATTTCTTCCTTTGATACCGTCCCGGGTTGTATCCAAGAGTACCTCGGGACACTCTAATTTCCTTTTATCTGTTAGAGAAGAGCGTGACACACACGGTTAGGGAATGTTTTCACTCACCTTATTTTATTTAAGGTAGCGCTTCTAACTTAATCCACACCGTCTGAACTAACATCCGCCGCTTAACCCTGTCTATCGTTACGCATTCCGTCTCTATAACGTGAAGCGTGGGTGACCCGTGAGAATTCGACGATTTGTTAATGCTCTCACTTTATAAAATGTATCACTCATTTGTTCTCTCAGCAGAGAATTCGCACTTGTG
>LQNS02278187.1:1607587-1618251 GCA_001587735.2 Parhyale hawaiensis
GAAAACATGCCCCACACCATTACGCTACCTCCCCCATGCTTTACAGATGTTTTGACACATTTCGGGTTCAGCCTGTCACCTGTTGCACGTCTAACATACCGTCTGCCATCAGGTCCAACCGAATTAAATTTATTTTCGTCGCTGAAATGCACTCTTTCCCAATATTCATCTCTCCAAACGATGTGCCTTTCCGCATATTCAAGTCTTGCTTTATTATTTTTCTTACTGATAAGTGGTTTAGTGGCAGGACTGCGTGCCTTTAACCCACATGCATTGAGGCGAATAGAAACTGTATAGCGAGACACTTCTACATATGTTGTCGTTGACCTTCAGCTTCCTGGAAATTCCCGCTGCAGTTTCGAAATGATCTTTCTGGGCATACCGTTTCATAATCCTATCAACTCGTACGGTGGTTTTTCTAGCGCGGCCTGCAGATACCGGTGATTCCAGCTGTTTCTTTTCATCATAGAGCTTCAAAGCACGAGAAACAACGCTCTTGGATCGGCTTACCTCTCTCTATAAGGCCGAAAGAGTCATTCCTGAGGACCTGAGCTTAACAATTTCTTCCCGCAGCTCAGGAGTAACTTCCACGTGAGGTGCCATGTTTCTAGAATGGTGTATCGTAAGAATGGCAGTTCTAAAAGTAATGTACACGAAATTGTATGTTGCCAGATGACCGGGGTAAATGTGAGAATGTTTTAGATACGATCGTTTTCTCTTATTTTGCACTGTTCACTTTTTGTTATTGTTAGTTAGATTGCTCTAATGTATTAAATGTAGTTATGTTTGTCCTGATATTTTGGAGAAATATGTTAATACATTCCTTAAGGCCCCATCAAAAGATTCATTAACCTACTCTACAGGGTTAAACTTTATCTTCAAATAATGAAAATCGTTCTCTTATTTTGCCCGCTCCAGTAAATCTAAATTTAAATAGCGAAAGACAAAGTGTATGGCAAGCCTAAGTGAGAGCATCGATTTATTCTTTTGCTGCATTTATTCAGTCTGAGAGACGGATTTTCCGCCCCGATATAGTTATACCACTAAATAGCAATGCAATTTCCACACATGTAAATTCAGGCCATCATATGATATTGAACCAAGTCAGTTCAATCCATCAGACATAGAACCCCGTACGAAAGGTGACGCCGCTTCATTGATTTAAGGGACAGCTTAGGACGATCTGAACTCAAGTTAAAAATTAAAATAGATGGAATTATGCCACCTTATACGAGCCAGCAAAGTACTCTGGAAGGAATCTAGATCGAGAGCTTTACGGGTAATGCGTAAATATCTAGAAGTTAAGGTTGAACGTAACACATTACAATTGCACGGATCCAGCCTTACGGGATCTCCATCCTAATGGAGTGGCTGCTGCCAGAAACACTGCACTATTGAAGTCTGTGGCACGCTAGACAGGTTCCTTACCTCTAGGTCAGAAGGACTGATGCGGGGTCCGTGGCGATGCGTCCCGTCAGCGGAGTTAACCCACGAGGTATTGAACGGAGGCACGACCAGGCCGGCACCAACCAGGCCCGAGGGGGTTACGACAGGCAGGTAGTGGATCCAACGTCCGAGCAGGCACAGCGACAGTGTGGAAACGCCGCAACTCGGCAAGAGAGAGCAAGGGTTAGCTCATCCGATGAGCAAATACGTTGTTAAGGCAGCAAGCGTCTGGCAGGTGCGGGGTCGGTAAGAAGTCCGCCGTCGATCGGCAAGAGGGGCCGCAGCTTGATGAGTACCCGCGGTCACAGCTAAGATATGGCTCACTGCCGCACATGCCACAGGCGTACGACAGCGATCCGAGCAATTGAAAACAGAAATGCCAGACGCTGCACTACTTCACAGAGTTTTTAGTACACAGGATCCGTTGAAAATTCCACGGTTAGTTAATATCCTCGCTTTCCAAAATGAAGCAATTGTAACCTACGCTGTTATAACTCACTTTAATTCGACCTAATATATATCCTCAATCTAACCTAACCTACTTTTATAACTATTAAATCACCACAGACTGGTGACGTGGCAGTGGAGAAACTCCATGAGCTTGACAAATCCCCCACGCAACCAGCCCAGCGATGAAGAGAAAAAATAGAAGATATGAGATCACAGAATCGCTCAGTGTGCAGATCGTTTAAAGCTGCCAATACCCGCACCAGCAAAGAAAGAGCCAAAAAGACCATTCCAAACATCCACACACGATGGAAAAAACGAACGAGAATACTGGTTCATATGGCATCGTAACGATTCCTAGATAAACTCATGAAGAGCACCAGTACTTCGAGTATACCTCACCCGAACAAATAGCTCCGAAAGAAAATCAGACAGTGGATGCCCAGGGCAATTATATATTTTGTACAGAAAGGAGACCCCACCAACTCTGAGACGATGAGTCAGATCACAAGGCACAACACCATCCAGCATTGACGCACATCGACGAACCACTCTCTCAAGCAAACACAGATGACAATCGGCAGCAGAACCCCAGACTACTGAGCAATATTCCAGAAGAGGGAGAATATAGCAATTAAAACAGCAACGTGTCAATTCTACCGAGCAAAACACCCTCCAACCACGCCTCATAAGACCAATTTTCTATGCACATGAGGCAACCGAACGAATGTGGGGCTCAAACGTCAACTTTGGATCAAAATTGACACCAAAGATTACCAAGTCATCAACCTCTGGAAGTGAAACACCATCCAGTATGAGTGCAGGAAAAAAAGGTCTCACTGTACGTGACCTGCACACGAGCATGTGCTATGAATTAAGTTACGAAGCTAATTAAATTACGATTGAATGTCAATTATATATTTACACATATTAAAGTAGCGTTTGTTTTTTATTTTGACGGTGATTGGACAATAATAAGTTCTACTTTATATATTAATCATAATGTTGGGGATGCACGGATAATTAAGTATTACATGTAATAATAGACTGAAATAGCAGGTTATAATTTGAGCCTAGCGACGACGAATTGGAGAGTGTATAATACCTTAGAAGTGTGGTAACCGCTAGGGCTGAACACGACAAGCACAAAGGAGCTCTTGTGCTTGGCAGTGTGGGAACTGGGCTATAACGTAAACAATCGGCCAAACGTGCCCTGGGACAGAGAGTGTGTCACTCAGTGTATCCAAAAATGTCATGCCGGCTAGGTGGCATAATTGAGGTCCCGTTCACTGAAAAGCGGGAATAGTTTCCGTGTAAAAGCAAGCAATGGCTTTCTGATGTAAATCTTTACCCATTGAAAGACAGTTATCTTTACTGGAGTAAAAGGGTAAATACCTTTTCACGTATTCATTCCTATTTAGCGGGCTATTGTGAAGCCCCTGGAAAACCACTGTATTTGTCAATTGATTGATAATATCGACAAATCCGTATAGCCCACGGGAATGCGTGTAATAGTGAATAAAGCTAGGTGACGGCACATCTTGCTAAGACCTTTTACGGCATCGTAGCTGCAGCAGTTGTTTCAAGACAAACGGAATACATTAAAATTTGGAGATGCGGAGGGCGGGCTCTCTCTCTTTCACCACAAGTGTAATCGTGCATAGACGACAACTAGGATTTCTCCGCTCCCTGCACCTTGGCATCTAGCTCCACATTCAGGCTGTGTGCAAATCTTCCAACCTCGTTTTTTTAGGAGCACTGCAGTCACTACTTATGAAGATTATGAGCTGAAGCCGCATTTCAGATATTCTAAAGTACTGTACTGATAAATTGTTAATTGTGAACGTATACAGATGATCAAGTTAATAGAATTTCGAGGAGTGCCCGACTTTTGTCTTAGTCCAATTTTATATAATTTACATTGTGGTTTAGGTTTCTGCGTAAATGTTCAATGATTTTAATAATAGGTAGATTTGATCATGCCTTTAATTTCCCTGAAATTTAGGCTCGTCGCTGCCATCTTCCAGGTGAGACACCGTTGTTTGCCATGTGCATGTTAAATTTAAGATCATTTATTCTATGTCGGAGGTTGGCTGTCCTCCTAAAGTTCGGTACTGAGCGTTGTAGGTGCGGCGTTGGGATTTTGTATTTCTTGTGTGTAACTATAATTTGGTGTCCAACTTGATCACAAATTAACTGAACAGAATAGGATAGGCGCATATTTCAAATGATAATATTAATGGAGCTGTCAGACTCTGCATCATTATCACAAGAGCTAATAAGGAGACAGTAGCTCAATTGTCAGCTCGTACGTGTCTCATTCTTTTTTTATATATCTTGTAAGTTCCTCGTTAATTATCAGTGATTTATTAATTATTATTGTTAAATTAAAACCCCCTTTTTATATGTACGCCCAACACGCTCATGCATACACGCGTTCAACTTATACCGTAACACATGGTCTTAGTCTTGTACGCATTTAGACTCATCCCCCACATAAAACAACAGCAATCAATCCCTTCTAAATCATGCTGAATGGATTCTGAAACCTCAACCTATCACTAGGCTTATCGCAAACAGCCAGCAACGTAACATCATCAGCGTAACCAACAAGTAAATTATTAAGAAGATCAAACAGGTCCGCTGTACATACGATGAACAACAAAGGGCCCAGAACACTACCCTGTGGGGCACCACAAACTACGTCCAAAAACTCACTCTTCTTCCCATCAACAACTACACATTAACGGCTGTCAGATAAAAACTGACTGATTTACTCAAAATCTGAAGCACAAATACCCATAAATCTTGGTTTATGGAGCAACCCAAGATGATTCACGCGATCAAAAGCAGCACTGAAGTCAAGCTGTACCAACCTTGCCTCATGACCCCCATCAACAGCCAGCTGCAACACATGAGAAATATGAAGCAGAGCATCCCAAGTTCCCAAGCCCCTACGAAAACCATACTGTGTTGCGGGAAGGACACCTTGCTTCTCTAGAAAGCGACCCAACCTCGGCACAACCAACTTCTCATTAACTTTTGACAAAACAGATGTAATCGAGATGGGTCTACAGTCGGAGGTTCGGGGTGAGATAGAGCCTTCGGAACAGGCGTCACATGAGCGACACACTAGCATTCCGGAAAAGAGCCCAGCCGTAACATCCGACGGAACATGGAAACAAGCGGGGCTGCGAGCACACCAGCCACCCTCCGAAGAAAGAGAGGAAACATATACCCGATGGATCAGTGCTCCTATATGTGTCCAGTTTAAGAAGAAGGTGGTGCACTTCAGAAGATCTGAAAGCAAAACCGGAGAACCTCGGCTTGGCATTACACGCTAAAGGAATGCTCACCCGGACCCGGCTCTGCTTCTCATCAAAGTAGCGCAACTGTTAATAGCTTACTTTTGTAGGTTTCAGAAGACGCAGTATTGTGTAATACGTTTTTACTAGGTAAAGTCGGTATGGATACTGACAAGCTATTATAAGTTCGTTGATGGCGACACAATGACGCTCTGTCAACAGTTGGTAGGTTTAAGTAACTAAGAACACTATTGACAATACTATGCGTAACAAAGTTCTGGCTAAGGCTCGTGATACTAGTACAGCGGCAAGGAGCGAAGCAGTCGGGCTTCGTATTGATTGGGAGCTGAAGACGAAAGTAAAGAGCTCTGCGGAAAGCAGGGCTTTTAAGTGGCTTCCACGGCCTGTTTCTGATCTGGTGAACTCCGGCAGGCGTGCTGTATCCAGGAGTGGTGAGATTTAATATGGGTACATTCTTTTTGTGTGCCGATTTGTACAAGGAAGAGTCCTTGGCCAGACACAATATACGATGTATCCAGAATTAGCATTTGGTAGAGGAAGTGCGTAAATTTTCTCTAGCAGTATCCATGACTAACTAAACTTCGTTTTAATTCTAGCGGGTTAGACATTTTTAGCTGAGCCAAGCTTTTGAGAGAGGGTAAGATCACTAGCAATACACGAAGGATAAGCTGAATATATGTGACAGGCGCCCATATCGCGTTAGCGTTCCAGTACTGAAGACTTTCTGCTCGTCGTGCAGGCGAAGGCAATCAGGGCAGGAGTAGAAAGGTGAGGCCTCCGTTTGGCCTCGCTGTGAAGCCCCGTGACTTGTGGTACTGGGCCTCTATGTATGTTGGTTCGCTCAACGGCAACAATAGGTCCATCTTGGCAGCTGCGTCCGCAACAAGATAACCACCAGCACCAGTTAAAGGGGGAACAGAAGAGCTCGCACCAAGCACAGAGCACTTCAAGGTGGACCATCACTTATCTGCGTCAACAGACGAAGCCAACAACTCCCTGGATATCAAATTATGCTCTCTCTCTCAGCTTCCTCATAAGTAGCACCAGCCCGACGCTGTAGTTCCCTGAAACACTGAAAGTCATCAGCAGACCGGCTAGTACGTCAACGGGCATATGCCTCCCGCTTCTACTGGTGTACTTACCTACAGGCATCATCAATCAGGGCTCATCGCCTGTCCTGACCGTAATGAAGTGGGAAGGGACATAGGAGCGCACCATGTCAGAGAAAAGCCGATCCAAAGCAGACCCAGGATCAGAAGACTCTCTCACAACACCCTAAGGTAGCGCAAGGATGGCGGTAGAGACGGCGTCCTAATTCACTCTGAACTTCAAAAATATTTCACGTCTAACAGTTTTCTAAGGACCCGCTGATCGACTTGTAGCGTCGCAGAGAGGGCACCATGGTCCGAGGAATGCATGGGTGATGGCACTGACCTTCCAACCAAATCAGGAACATCAGGCATCCGAAGGTCAAGAACACCTCCCATCAAATGGGTGGGACCCTCTTCCAACTGCCCATAACCAGAGGTACTCGTTAAATCGATGGCTGCATGGCCATGGCAATCGGTCCTCCCAGAGCCTTACCATTACGCACGGTGAAAATTAAAATCGCCCATAAAGACAAAAGTAGAACGCCTATCTGATGACTGAATCCTAGCCATTGCATCTAAGAGACAATCAAATACCCTATCATCAGCAGACGGGCTGCTATACACCGAAAAGTAATAAAAGTTCCTAAATGAGACTTGAAGCACCATCAGCTCACAACATGGACACTCATATTTATTCTGCCTGGACACAACAACACCTTTCGAACGTAAGCAGCGAGACCCCTAAATCCAGGGCATGAGTCTCGCAACCGCATCACTGGCTTTTCAAAGTTAGGGATCATCAGCTCAGAAATATGACGGTGGCTTGAGACGAGCGTCTCCGAACATAGCACTAGATCATAATTGGAAGAGGCTACGGCGAGCTCAGCAAAATTACCATAGAGACCCCGAACATTGGCGCATAAGATGCGGCAGGAGCGAGACGCAGAACCTCGAGGACCGGAGTTTACTTCTACGTCCGGATAGCGAATTATCAGGCACCCAAAAAACAATCAACAGACAGAAACCATAAACAAACGATATAATCAAAAATGACATGACAAAACAAATCGACAATCATGATAGCTATGAAAGCAGCCAGCCATCCACGTGGCCCAGACCGTGCCATCACCAGTACGGGCTTTGGCAAAGAAAAAAATAAAAAAAAAAGAGAGAGAGAGTTTTCTGGGGAAGACTGAGTACCCAGCTATTTCACCAGCCCGTTCACCTCTTCTCAAGATCACCTTTTCAGTAGGAACTGCGGCCAGCTGCAACATCCTGCTGAGGAGAAGGCATTCGGGACCCTTGGGTTTGTGAGGCCCAAATATATTGTGGCAAGCAAAGGGCCCGCCAGACTATACCCCTGAGGGTGCCCAGTATATAGCCCCTGTCTTTTAATCCTTGCGTACTCTGTCTAACCTCAAGTTTGCTGCATACGGGAATCGAGACATGGGAACGTGTCTCTCTATCCTTCTCCTTACGCTGTTGTGTCAGCAACTTCGGCTTGTCTAATATTATTCTATTAATAAATTGCTTAACTTTCGAGCCGCGGCAGCTAAGCCGCTCCCGGGAGAGCCACTTGCTCAGTTTCGAATCTCTCTGTTAGTTTTTATTGAGTTTCAATTCACAATACGTAGTACATATTTCGAAGCGATGTGTCTAAATAAACTTAGCCTTTGTCACCCTCAAAGAACATCAGTTCCAAGAACGTGAAGCACTTCCATACTTCGACTCGTACGCAGGAGGCCTAATGCAGCCCATGTATGCCAGACACTAAAGTGGTGACAATAATGATAGCACAATTCAGAATTTTTCGATAACTTAAAAAATACTACGCCATATCATGTGAAATTTTGACATAAAAACCTCATTTTAACTAGTTACCTATTTCTTATCATAGTTTCCCTATAAACTATTTGATTAAACATTTATGATGAAAAGTATAAATTTGTTTTGGAATTTGGGTGGAAACAAAGATAGCACAACTTGAAAAGAATACATTTCCGCGTTACTACATCCAGATTAGAGAAGAAGAATATCAAAAGAAACCGGCGTCGCCATATTGGACAGTTGCTCCCTACCTTGTAACCTCTATACTTGGAAAGTAACCCATTTCTTTGCATGGAAAGACAGTGTGGGTTATCTGAAAAGGAAAGGGGTCAAATAAGCGCATCAAGTGAAAAAGGATACATTATATCTGAGATTTCTAGGAAGGTTACCAGACCTAGAAAGGTGGTAACTAACTTTTTGAAGAACCCAGAAGAATACGGAAAAAGGAGGTCTCTTGGCCGCCCTTCAAAGTTAAGCCCTACAGCCCACCGCCGACTTCTCCGTGAGGCGTCTCGTACAGGAGAGGGGTCAACATCCCTGCAATTAAATGTTACACCGAGAAGAGTGCGACAGTTCCTGGGTTCATCTAAGAACTTCATTTATAAGAAGAGAAAAACTGCACCAGCACTCACGAAAGCACACAATGCAAAACGCGAAGAATGGGTTCGAGAAAAAATGTGCATTGGAACCATGAAAATTAGTCCAATGTTTTTTTTTTTTCGATGAGAAAAGTTTAACCTAGACAGACCTGACTGTTCTCAATACTACTGGCATAATCTTAGAAAGGAGGTTAAAATTTTCAGCAAACGACATTTTGATGGCGGATCCCTTATGATCTGGTGTGCATTCTCCATCAAGGGCAAGGCGAATTTGGTGATGCTGGAAGGTAGACAGAATGCTTAGAAGTACACAGAGGTCTTAGAAACTAGTCCTCTCCCATTTCAAACTGAAAAACATCAGCAAGAAGCGGTGTTCCAGCAAGATAATGCCGCCATTCACGAAGCGAGGTTGACCACAAATTGGCTTAATGCCCATAATATCGCCACTTTAGCTTGGCCTTCTAAGTCAACCGATCTAAACCCAATTGAGAATCTTTGGGGGATACTCTCACGGTATGTTTACGCCAATGGGAGACAATTTCAAGATAAAGAAAGCTTGTGGCAGACCATAAATGAATGCTGGGAGGCTATCCCTGAAGAAATGCTCGCTAATTTAATTAATGCTATGAATAACCGATGTGTAGAGGTGTTGCAATCAAATGGCAACGCTTGTAAATATTAAGAAGTACGTTTTTTTTGCTTTCATTGTTTCCTAAAATACAATTTTTTCCATACGTGCTATCTTTATTTCCACCCGACTTGCACCCACAAACTATTATTTTCGTGATAAAATTTTGAAAAGACAACGAATACAATAATGATTATAAGGAATCGGTAATTAGTTAAAGTAACATTATTCAGTTAAAATTTCAACCATATCGATACAGTATTTTTAAACTTATTACAAAAGTTTAAAATGTGCTATCATTATTGCCACCACTTTATTATCACCGGTGGACCTCGCAGATACAGTATTTTACCAGCAAAGTTTTCGCCCTTCTATTTCATGATATAGACCAGTGGTTCTCAGCCTCTTTACTCAGACGTCCCCCTATGGATGTACTTTTTTTTCGGCCGAGCCCCCACTTTGTCTTTATCAATAAGTGTGGCGCTTATAGTCATGGGCATATCCATTGGCACAGTGCAATAAGACAAGCATGTCGTTCTTAAAATCATGTGCAGGAGATTGGAATGAAAGTTACATAGAATCATACAGTACGTAGTTCCACCTGTTACTTCCAATGCAACAATCAGAATTTTGAAAAACGCTGTAATAAGAGTAATGAGCAGAAGTGAGAATATTGCAGGTTCAAAATTAGGGACACGTTTTATTATTTTAGTCTCTTCAAGGTGTGTATTCTAATCCTTCTTTGAGGTCTTCGTTCATATATTTATTGTTAGAACTTTGTATTCGAATGATGTTTTCATACTAAGTTTCGTATTATTCTATTTCAGATAATTGTTACACTAGGTATATTTTCATAGAAGTAAGCAATTTTTATGGTACTGGTGAATGTTCAAGAATCCAGTCAAGGCCTCAGGAAACGGGTTGTATCTTGTCGTGTCTATGAGAAGGCTATGATCTATTTTAAAGAAGTTAAACAGTCCAAAGTCAACTGTTTGAGGTATTATAAAGAAGCATTCCCAACAAGGTCGTATAAAAAACAAGATAGGATTAGGCTATTATTAGACATTTCAACCAAAACCCAAGAGCCACCGCAGAAGACATTGCTGATGCTCACTGTGACCCTGGAGCTACACTGAGAAAAAATTCGATGCACGTAGATGTTTCACAGAAAAGCATTAGGATGCACGTAGGTGTTTCACAGAGAAGCATCAGGATACACGGAGGTGTTTCACAGAGAAGCATCAGGATGCACGTAGGTGTTTCACAGAGAAGCATCAGGATGCACGTAGGTGTTTCACAG
>LQNS02278187.1:1656647-1679109 GCA_001587735.2 Parhyale hawaiensis
TGATATTTTGTAGAAATATGTTAAATACATTCCTTAAGGCCCCATCAAAAGATTCATTAACCTACTCTACATGGTTAACCTTTATTTTCAAATAATGAAAATCTTTCTCTTATTTTGTCCGCTAGTGTAGTTCGTAGGTCCACGCATGATGCTTATAATTGTCTTGATGTTGTCATGACTGATGTCCCGGACTTGATGACTGAGTCAATTGGCCCCCGTATTGACACTACTGACTCACACTTTGTTGTGTCCGTGGATCTGAACCAGGTTGTTCCTGTGCTGGACAGCAGAAGAGTGGTATCCGTCAAGAGCAGGGCTAACTGGGAGGCTACTACTGGAGCAGTCAGGACGTTACCTTAGCACTAGATCCTATCTCTGTGCTTGATAACTCGACTGTGTGTGTTTTGGAGCGGTTTATCCCAAAGAAGACTATTCTTGGGAGATCTCGGGACAAACCGTGGTTTGACGACCAGTGTCAGTTAGCTTTCTAAGCACAACAAGCGGCTTATCGGATATGGCAGCGTTCGCGTGACCGCACATTGTGGCTGACATATGTTGATCGTAGAGCTGAGATTAAGCGTGAGTATGAGAGGGCACAGCATCGTCAGAGGCAGCGTTCCAGGAAGTCCTTGCTGAGTATTGGCCATCCACATCGTTGGTGGAATGAGCTAAAGGGTTCAGTTTTCAGTGCTGAACCTTCGTTGCCGCCCCTTGTTGGTCCCGGTGGAGGTATCATTGTTGATCCCTTGGCTAGGGCGGAGCTCTTGTCGGCTCACTTTGACGGGAAGCAGAGCAGAGATGTGTTGTCATTGCCTCATGGATGTCACCCTGAACCTCGTTTAACTTTTTTGGCGTTCAGATCTGGTACAATCAAGGTGCTGCTTGAGGGCCTTAATCCTTATAGAGGTAGGGTCCCTGTGAGCATGCTTCCTCTGTTGCTTGCTGTCGTTCTTGTCCCTAAGCTAGCGGTGATCTTCCGGTGGCTGATACGCTTAAGAAATTTTCGCCGTTGTTGGCGTGCTGGGAATATTACTCCCATTCCCAAGGGTCCACTGTTGCTCTATGTTGCCAACTACCGACTTATTACGCTGACGCCCATTTTCTCGAAGGTGTTCGAGAAATTGGTCGCTTTTAAGCTTGGACGTTTTGCTGAGGTTATAGGTTTGCTGCCCACTGATCCGTCTGCGTACAGAACTGCTTTGGGTTATTGTGACGCATTTTTATCGGTTTCGCACCATTTGCAGTCTGCGCTGGATTGTGGAGTCTGAGGCACGCCTTGAATAGTTGGACTCTAGCGCGACGTTTGACAAGGTCAACCACAGAGGTCTATTATACAAGGTTGAGTCGTTTGGTGTGGGTGGTAGGGTTCTGTCAATCATTGGCGATTTTGTCTCTGAGCGAATTCAGAGTGCGTCTGTTGACGGCGTTTTTAGTGTTTCAGTCGCGGTGGAATCTGGCGTCTCTCAGGGCAGTGTGCTTGGCCCACTGTTGTTCGTTCTCTATACTAGTGACATGTTCTCTTCGTTTGAAAACACGGTGATCAACTATACCGACGATTCCACTTTGATATTAGTGATACCTGGTCTCCGCATGCGTAACACTGTCGCCCAGTCTCTGAATAGCAATTTGTTACACATTAGTGCATGGTACTCGGCCTGGAGTATAAAGCTGAATGCTAGTGAGACCACGACGATGATTGTAATTGCCAGTCGGTCTCGGATACTTGTACCACAGCATCACATCTGGAGATAGGTGACACTTTGCTTGAGGAGTCTAGCTCCTTGGAGATTCTTGGTGTTGTCTTTGATGAAAAACTTACTTTTAAGCCGCATATCAGGCGAATGGTGTCTCGTGCTTCTAGTAAGATTGGGCCCTTGCGAAAGGTGAATTCTGTGTTTTGCTTTTTTGTTGCCTGAGTTGGAGTATTGCTCCTCGGTCTGGGCTTCAGCTGCTGACAGTTATTTACGTCTGTTGAACCGACGTGTTAGTTCAGCCAGCAGGCTGTGCGCGGACAATGATCTTGTGAACCTGTCCCACAGAAGAGGAGTGGCCGAACTCGGTATATTTTATAAGGTGTACAATAATGAGAGGCATTGGTTGTATTCTTCTGTCCCGTCCCTCAAAGTCTCTAGGAGAATTACTCGTGCTGCGGTTGGTGCGCACTCAATGTTAGATGCTGAAATATCAGTTCGGTCTATGATTCGTGCCCCGGTCGGTTAGGGTTTGAAATTCATTGCCGGTATCGGCTTTCTGTCGTGTTGGCCTGCAGGCGTTTAAGTCAGCTGTTAATGGCTTTTTGGTGGATTTCCTTTAGCAGCGTTTTGGGTATTTCGGTATTGAAAAGTGTTCATTTGGGTTATGCTATTTGTCCGTGGGGGCCCGAGCGTGAAGTTTAAATAACAATAAGAGGAAAATACTGAAAATGCCCGATGTTGCCAACCGCGATACGAGATAACTCAAGTGCCTTGTAAACAAAAACGACCAAGGTCGCATTATGCCTTTGACGGGTTTGTATATTTGTTTGTCTGTCACCAATATAACTCAAAAAGTTATGGACAAATTCTTACGGAGTTCGCAGTATGTTTGGAAGAATAGATAATTAACTTTAAGGGAAGATCCATTACACAGTTTGTTTGTTTGTCAGCCTCTTTTTGTCTCTGTAGTAGAACTTAAAAAGTTATGAACCGATCTGTTTGAAATTTCCAGGAATTGGGGTTGTTACTATAGGAGCAACTAACTAAATTTTTAGTTGACCTGCTTGTCTGTCTGTTCGTTTGTCTCTGTTTTTATTCATGTTCGTCAACAAAATAACTCAAAAAGTTATGAATAGACCTTTCTGAAATTTGTAGGAATTGTTAAATGTTAAAAAACACGAATGACCAAATTTTGGTAATGATCAGCTCTTCCATTTGTACGTTTGACTACTGTGTGTCATAACCTAACTCAAAAAGTTACCAATGAATTTTCGAGAAAATTACAGAAGATGTCAGTGCCGTCGAGAGGCACAAATGAACATATTTTGTTAATGATAAAAAGGAAATCCTAGTATTAAGACTGATTTAAGTTTTTCTTTAACGCTGCCTTACTTGGCGGAAGTATGCTCTCTCAAGAACTCCAGTGAATGACTGTTTCCAAGCTGGCAAAAATCACTCCGAAGAGTGAGACCATTGTTATTAACTCTTTCTGCAGGCACCGGGTGCCATTATTATTATTAGTATTATCAATAAAACTGCAAGCCCGGGATGCCATGGACAGGTAGTACAACCCAAATGAAGCATTTTGCAACACCAGGAAGCCCGAATCGCTGTTACAGAAATCCAACAAAATGCCATTAACAGCTGACATAAACGCCTGCAGGCCAATACGACCGAAAGCCGATGCCGGTAATGAATTCCAAACCCCAAGAGACCAGAGCACGAAGCACCGACTGAACTAACGAGTTCTGCATCTAACACTCTCCAAAGTGAGAGAGTGCACGTCAACCGCAGCACATGTAATCTTCCTAGAGACCTCGAGGGCAGGGACAGAAGAGTACAACCTATGTCTTTCTTTGTTGTATACCTTATAAAACATGCAGAGTCCGGCCACCTCTCTCTTATGGGACAGATTCACCAGATCATTTTCGGTGCACAGTCTGCTGGCTGAAGTAACAAGCCGGTCTAGCAGACGCAAGTGGCTGTCTGCAGCTGAAGCCAAGACCGGTAAGCAGTAGTCCAACACTGGCAGTAAGAAAGCATAAAAGCATCTACGAACAACCTCACTGTCACCAAACACAGAATTCGCTTTATACAGGAGCCCATCTTACTGGAAGCACGTGACACCAGTCGCTTAATAAGCGGCTCAAAAGTAANCTTCTTATCAAAGACAACACCGAGAATCTCCAAGGAACTAAACTCCTGAAGCAAAGTGTCATCTATCTTCAGATGTGGATGCTGTGGTAAAAGTGTCTGAGATCTACTGACAATCATAGACTTGGTCTTAGTGGCATTCAGCTTCATGCTCCAGGCCGAGCACCATGCAGTCATGCGCGACAGATCCCTATTCAGAGACAGGGCGACATCATTACGCATGGTGGGGGCAGCTATACCTGCTATCAACGTGAAATAGTCGGCATAGTTGCTTATCGTATGCTCTAGCGAAGAAAGCATGTCACTAGTATACAGAGCGAACAGCAGCGAGCAAAGTACGCTACCCTGAGGCAGGCGGCGACTGAAGCACTCAAAAAGTCGTCAACAGACACACTTTGCGTTCATTCAGAACAAAATAAGCACAGATGATTGCCAGAAGCCTACCACCCACACCAAACGACTCCAACTTGTACAATAGACCTCTGTGGTTGACCCTGTCGATGCAACGCTGAAGTTCAGCTGTACAAGGCGTTCCTCAGACCCACAATCCAGCGGAGACTGCAAATGGTGTGACATCGACAACAATGCGTCACATTAACCCAAACAAGTTCTGTACGTAAATTGACCAGCAAGCAGTAAACCCGTAGCCTCAGCAAAAGGTCCATGCTTAGAAGCAACCAACTTCTCGAATACCATCGACAAAATGGGCGACAGCGTAATAAGTCTATAGTTGGCGACATGGGGCGACACTGGACCCTTTGGAATGGGAGTAATATTCCCAATACTCCAACAACGGGGATAATACCCTAACCGTATCAGGCGCCGAAAGATCTGTCCAAGCTTACAGGCGAGAACGCCAGTAAGCTGCTTATAAAACAGAGGAAACATACCCACCGGGTTCACACCTCCATAAGGATCTAGACCCTCAAGCAGCAACTTTTAGTACCAGATCTGAACGCCAAATAGGTTAAACGAGGTTCAGGGTGACATCCATGAGGCAACAACACATATCTGCTCTGCTCCTCGTCAAAATGAGCCGACGAGAGTTCCGCCCTAGCCGAGAGATCAGCAATGCTACCACCACCGTGACCAATAAGGGGCGCCAACGAAGCTTCAGCGCTGAAAACTACACCCTTTAGTTCACTCAACCAACTAGGTGGGTAGTTAATACTCATCAGAGACTCCCTTTAACGCTGCCTCTGACGGTGCTGTGCTCACTCATACACACACTTAGCCTCGGCCCTACGATCCAGATAGGTCTGTCACATCGTGTGGTCACGCGGACGCCGCCAAGCCAAATAACCATTTGTTTAACTTCAGTAGCTAACCGACGCTGGTCGTCAAACTACGGTTTGTCCTGATACTTCCTAATAATTGTCTTCTTTAGGACAAAGCTCTAGAAAACAGCCATAGTCAAGTCGTTAAGCTCAGAGATAGGATCCTCACTGCAAATAATCTAGAGCCAAGGTAACGCCTTTAGTGTTCCAGTAATAGCATACCAATTAGACCTGCTCTTAACAAACACTACTCTCTTGGTGTCTACCAGAGGAGCAACCTAGTTCAGGTCCAATGACAGAACAAGATATGAGTGGTCAGAAGTGCCAATATGGGAGCCAACTGACACAGTCATCGAGTCCGCGACATCAGTCTTGACGAGGTCGAGACAATTTCCAGCAATATGCGTGGACTCACGGACTAGCGGCACACAACTAGATAAGGTGCAAAAGTCTAACGCAGCATCACCATGGCCATCAGTCGGTGACACAGACCCCAACCAGTCTCAGTGGTATACATTAACATTCCCCCAAAAAACAAATGCTGACTTAGGATCCATACTCTGAATCGAGGCCATCGCCATCAGCAAACAGTCATACAGAGAATCATCAGTTGTAGGGCCCCGATATAAAGAAAATAAATAAAAATTATTCAGACGCCCAAATACCCTCACTACTATGATCTCATGCTAGGTGCACTCTTGCACTGGCTACCGGTAAGCGCAGAAACCACTCCGGACAGAGACGGCCATACCGCGAATTCCTGGCCCCGATCCCACCAGCCTGCGACAAGGGGAAAAGGGGACTTGCCAAGGCAAGCTCCGCGTCGTGAATCCTACCCGATTCCAGCGTCTCGGAACAGCACCCGACATCCACACCAGTGGACACAAAGTCAAGCTCCGCGAGGTTCGCGTACATTCCTCTAATATAGCAATAAAGGAGACGGTACCTCCGAGCCTGTCCCGGGTTACTCTCCAGATCACCACAAAGTAGATGAGAAATAAAGATAGNAGGCTGAAGTACGGTCCACTCGGCAGAGCTGCATACCGAGCAAGGCTTATACAACCCCCAAGTTCGCTAGATTAAGGGGAACGACAGTCACGGTGGACATGTGGGTGCTTCCACCAACCTCCCTTGGCCTTGCCGCTCACAGAACGGGATTAGCATAGTTGAAGGAAAAAAGAAGAAAACGGAAGAGAGGAGTAAAGAAAAAGAGAAGAAAGAAGCAAAATGAGCCTCGATTGTGCCATCGAGAGGTAGGGAGAGGAGCTGACTGTGGAATGCCAGCACGCGGCTATGGCAACGGCCAGGTGATCTCCTCTCTGGTTGCCTTTCATACGCATTTCCTCGCATGAGGGTTCCTACAACCCACCTTCTCAGGCTTATACGCCTGCCAAGTAGCAGCCGGTAGCCAATGAGAAGGGATACAAGTTCAGTGGCTTGTTATCGACCCTACGTTGGTCGCCTCTTACGCCGCGTGTAGGACGGGAGTGGAATTCTAAAGCCCCCACTCCAGGGCCACATGAGCGAAGGGGGATTTTGTAGTGGAAGCCATGAGTTTCTTTATTAGTCGGTTGATGGGTGGTGCTGCCAAATCATGGTTGTAGGTAACTTTCAAGATGATGTCGATTGTTTCGTGTACTAGTACATTAACAAATACATGCGTAGTAGTACTAGTTGCGCCCAGCGCGCACAGCACCTCATCTCATTAGAGTGCTACAAGTAAAACCTACAGACCACAATTCACAGTGCGAACTGCTGTATTAATTTACCAAAAGGCACCTAGGAGGCAGTTTATCCATATAATCGGAAAAGAAACGGATTGAACATTACTAATAGAATTGTATAAAGTTTACGTTGTGCAAAAATTTACGAATATGAGATTGAACATCCTCATCCAACTTTACCGTTTTGCGTTTAAATTAAGGTAGCTCGACGAAAAACGTTTGTTGAATATAATATTGACTTACTGGAGGGAATCATAAAACTTGTATTTATATGTTTAATTTATCAATAGTTTATGACGAGACACCATCAAAATTCTGGTAAAATTTAAATTCCTGTTTCAAGTACTGAAAGTTTGTGCAAACTTGGAACGCTTTATTGGTGAGCGTCCAAACACTACTGCTTGAAGCTATTNTTTATATGTTTAATTTATCAATAGTTTATGACGAGACACCATCAAAATTCTGGTAAAATTTAAATTCCTGTTTCAAGTACTGAAAGTTTGTGCAAACTTGGAACGCTTTATTGGTGAGCGTCCAAACACTACTGCTTGAAGCTATTTCAACAGAAGTTAAAATAACTCCATTGTGTATTAGCATGAGCCGTCTCGGTCCTGATTCATAAATACCTTATAAATGTTCCAACTGTAAGCATCGAAATTAAGATTAAAAATCCAAACCAGCACCAATATGGAACCAAGTCTTTACTCTAAACTAGGACTTGGTTCAAGACTGAAGTACTGGCCTACTTTTGTAAAACATTGCGCTTATCCTCAGCTACCAAGAAACTTGACCCGGCCTTGCGACTTCAGTTGGCACTGTCTTGTTTGATGTTAGTTTTTAGAGTTGATTGTGTCATGTCTTTGTTCACTAACTATACCCAAAGATGATGAGACATTACAAGGTTAAAGCGTGGATAGGGGCCAAGCTGTAGTGCACCATGGGTAATGAGGCTTGTGACGTCACCAAATTCAAGTACGATAATACCCAGCTATTTTACATTGTTTCTCCATTTCATTTGGGCCTCCAGAGTGTCCTACATGTCCTACAATCTTTATAGTTGCACAAAAATGTGTATCAAAGCATCTACGAAGGTTTTTTTTTTTGGCTTTCTGAAGCATAAAATCTTGAAAGAACGTTGATTAAAAGGCTGTTAAAAGAGCACATGACTTCCACCCGGCTAATGCCCACATGTGTCAGAAGTACGATACTTTCAGAGTCAAGTTTATCGTCTTTAAAATGCAGTCCATCAAGTGAGTTTCATCAAGAATAATATGGCATTCTGAAGATGGAATCAAATGGTTGAAAACCTTCATGTTTTCGGTTTATTCTTGTCTTCTACCAATGACCTGCTATCCTCCATAATTTCAAACTGTTGCAACGAAAACTTGTTCAGATGCGTATGATTAAACGCCGAGATATCGTACAAGAAATTTTATCAAAATTTGTTTGAAAAATATTAAAGCATCAGAGAAACAAATTACTTTCCTTCCGGTGAAGTAATATTAAAGCCAAAGTCTATACATAATACACAGAAGCCATACAATTGCTCGGTAAAATTAAAAAAAAAAAAATCAGCTACTATACGCTGCGTGCGTCTTGTCCGACTCTCGTTAACTAACTTGAGAAAAACCTAACCTTATTCTCCACACTTAAACTGTCATACGGAACGATGTTGTTGAAATTGGCAAATGTTAAGTCCATTATTTTTTCCAATGATGCTGTAGTTTTCCCAATTAGGAGCGGAGGATCTGTTAACGACGCGTACGCGAGGTCACATCTTAGGGCCACATTTTACAGACACTCATCGAAATAATAATGATAAAATTTTATCCTTTAAAAAACTAGAAAAGTTTGTAGATGCTATAAGACATGTTTTTCTGCAACTATAAAGATTGTAGGACATGTAGGGCACTCTGGAGGCCCAAATGAAATGATGGAGAAACAATGTAAAATAGCTAACTACACATTAACGTACTAGCTTTTGTGACGTCACAAGCACATTTCCCATGGTACACTGTAGCTTGGCCCCTCCCCGTGTTTTAACCTTGTAGAGTCCCATCATCCTTGATATATATCAACATGTGTGAGATGTCTATTCTGTAATTTGAGTGAATTCATATTTTAACTTATTTTGTTTCCGCAGCAAGTCGATGGGTCGTCCAGAAATCCGCTATCTTCAGAGAATAGCTTTGACTCGGCTGACACCGACAATTCATCTCTGGCGGACCTGACTCGACTTGACGTCGGCAACGTCAGTGTGGACTCTGCATTTGATGCTTCTCTTGACAGTGGGCCAGAGAGTCACATGCCTAGGACATACCAAATGAAAAAGACTGACAGTGGATATAAAAGCATGGAGGTTTCCACCACGAGCCGCTTCTCAAGCGCCAGCTGGTCTCAGAACACTCTTGATGACGCCACTGCCATACCGCGTGTGTGTGGCTCCATCAAAACAAAGGTGCAGGAGAGCGACAGAGAACAAAAGTCGACTGAAGACGATGGATTGACGAGCACTAAGAATCCTGATGTGTGTGGTACCAGTCAGAATGCTCCCGATAAATCTCTCAGAACGCAACAGTTTTATCAAAGTCGCAAAATGTGGCACAGCATTAGCGTTGAGCCATCCTTTATGGAAACGGATGTGTCGAGCTCCTTGGACCTTCAATTAAAAGCAGAGACCGGTGATGTAAGAACAGACTATTCAGGGGAAAAATCTGCACAAGTTGTAGGAAAAAAGCGTCGTGAAATAGACCATGCAGATCGTGAAGAAGTGAGTGGAAAGAGATCGGTTATGCTTCGTTTCATGAATCAACAGAAATGTTCATCTGCACAGCTTCGATCATTGCAAAGAGATTTTTCAATTGATGAAAGATCAGATAGATTATTCAGAGAATTTAGCAGGACCGAGCCGCTGCATGACATGGAGTACAGCAGTTATACAGTACCTAGAAGAGGACGTCGGCACAGGCGCCAGGCAAGACATCTCGAGGTCGGCGACTGCTCACCAAGATCTCACAGGAAACGGCTTTCTCCTCAAGATTCCATTGAAGAAGAAAGTCCAATGGATACTGGAATAGATTTTACATTTTCCAAAGAGGAAAACAGAGCAGCAGCATCAGCAGCTGACTCGCCTGCTGCCAGTGGCTCCGCCTCTGCGTCACCAAGTAACTCAGGAGGCGGTGGCTGCGAGCCCGCCTGTCCTTATTACTCACAATTCTAAGTGACTGCCTTTAGAACCTGCGTCTTTCAGAACATAGCGTAATCTTCTTGATGCTCACTATAAGATACTCTTTGTACCATATAGTCGTATATACTTTCCCTTTGTGCCGGCGTGCCAGTAAGTCGCTGTACAATTTTTTTTCCTAACTGGCGTTAGTTCGTTTCGCAGACATACATTGATGCAATACATTTAGTTAAACTTTGCGAGTACAAGACATTCTAAGGGTGAGACACAGTTGCTTGTACTGATAGCAAGCGGGCTGAGAAAGGTCTGCTAGACGGCCTACTTTTAAAAGACAATAGGTGCTTGAAACTGCATCACGAATGTTGAAGCATCATTGCAAGTACTGAAACAACGTTACGAATTTTGAGACATCGGTTAGAGTGTTGGAACGTCATCACGAGGGTTGAACCGCCGTTATGAGCGTTGACACGTCATTACGAGTGTTGTAACACCGTTACGAGTGTTGAAATAATACTACTACTATCAAGTGCGGAAAGATTTCCCATTAGTCTGAAACATCAATAACGGTGCTCAACGCTATCATAAGCGGTGAAACATCATTACACGTTTGAAGCATCACGAGCATCGAAATGTTATCTCATAGGTATGGTGAAACACCATCCCGAGAGTTGAAACATTATTGCCATTATTATTACGTCTGCAGATATATTATCCATAGTTTGAAATATCAATACGAACCATTCTTACCAAAGTTGTATCTATCTATATCACGAGTGGTCTACTATTATTAAAAAATCATGAACACAAATTATCGCGAGTGTTGAACATCCGACTGAGTGTTGAAGCAACACGGGCACTGGAACCGCCTTCAGTATTGTTGCGTCATTAGAAAATTGAAGCTTCAGTTATAGAGTTGAGACATCATCATAAGCGTTGCAACGTCACGAGTGTTGAAATGTTATCAATTGTGCTGAAATATCAAGTGTTTAAACATCATCATAAGCGTTAAAATTCCGCTAGTATTAAAACTTCATCTCAAGATTTACGATGTAATTTCTGGTATTGACACATCAGTAAATGTTTAGACAATATCAGCAAAGCCTAAACATCGCCACTTATTTTTTTATAGGGCTGTGGCAACATGTTCTTGTAGACAGAGAATCGATGATAACTCCAAAACAACAAATTGCATTAAGTATAGGCTCCTACAGTGACCTGCTGCTGCAGGTTGTCTTACCGTCATAGCTTTACGTTTGAGCTTTTTGTCGTTGTTTTGGAGTTATCACCGACTCCTCTCTCTATCTGAGCATACTGTCACAGTCCTTCTTTTAAATCGCATATTATAATTCTGCTTGTTCCTTCTTACGTATCTTCCTCCCTTTGTTCGTTCCTTCCTTGGTTGCTGCCTCAGTACGACCGTTACGCTCTCAGTATTAGATAGCGTAAATTTAGGGTACCTAACCCTAGTCACCTTATAAAAAAATGACGTGACTGAAATTGAAAAAATAGGTGGTTAGAAAAACTAAACCTACCCTCACCTAACCTACCCGAAGTTATGAAAGGTTCTTTTCCAACTTACTCGAAATTAGTTGGGGTTTTCCGACAGTAGGACCTAAAAAGAGCGATTTTTGCGTATAAGTCACTCCTAGGCGAGGGTGACGTACCCTTGTATATGATGTCGGGTGAAGAGAACATGACAGGTTTTCACTTTCTTAAGCGGCTAGTGCTCGCAGGTCATAGGCAAAAGAATTGTTATTTGACTTGCAACATATTTTGGCCCTACGTAACCATAATACCGATCTGAGATATTTACCTCCGCCAAGGAGGTTATGTTTTCGTCGTGTTTGTCTATTTGACACCAAGATAACTCAAAAAGTTACCAACCGATTTGGATGAAAATTACAGAGATTGTTAGGTATGTTAGGAGAAACAGATGATTAACTTTTGGTGAAGATCCGTCTATCCGTTTGTTTGTTTATTTGCCTGCCTCACTTTTCTCAATGTCATAACTCAAAAAGTTATGGATGGATTTTTATGAAATTAACATGAGTTGTTAGGTATATAACAAAGAGTAAATAACCAATTTTGGTAATGATCCGTAAGTTCGTTCGTTTGTTTGTCACTGTTTTTAATTTTATGCTTGTTAGCACAATAACTAAAAAATAATGAATGGATCTTTATGAAATTCATAAGGGTTGTTAGCAATGTTAAAAGACATGAGAGATTAAATTTTTGTGCAGATCGTTGTGTTCGTTTGTATGATTGACCCATGTTTGTCATACCGTTTGTTAGCAGTATAATTAAAAAAGATATGAACGGATCTTCAAGAAAATTACACAAGCTGTTATTATTATCAAAAGGCACTAATGATGAGATTTTGGAGTTTATATAAGGAAAATTATGGTTTCAGAGCCAATTTGAATTTTTTGCTACCTTTGCCTCGCTTGGAGGAGGTATGCGCTCTCAGAGAGCTCTAGTATTGAAAAAGCAATACTCTTGTTCTCTTTAATTTCCGTATGTTCCAGTGCGACTCGTAGCCCTGTTCTAAATTTATAGTCATTGCCTGCGACCATCTAAATTTAGCACAAGTGGAGCTACCTTTAATTAGCTGGTATCCTGCACACGACCGTATGATGTACGCGAAATAGATAGGATTTTGATACGAATTTTTCTGCAAAAATAGCAATGAAATGGCGTCTGTGTATGTTTTTTCGTTTATGAAATTGGGAAATCTGAGAGGGAGCTAGGTCTAACTACACACCTGCATTCACAGAGCGCAGACTTTCGCCAAGAAACGCAGTGCTGATGGAAACGAAGACTGTCAGAAAAACGATAAACGGACAGATGGATCATGTGCAAAATTTATTCGGCTGTTCTTCGTGATGTTCCTAACAATTTGTGTTAATTTGATGAAGATTCGTCCCTAATTTTTGAGCCCTATCACCAGCAGACGAGCGGCCAGACGGACAAACAGATGATCAGGCTGACGGATCCTCACCAAAACAAATCAATCATGTTTCATGAGATATTAACACTTCCTGTAAATTTCATGAAAGTCGTCCATAAATTTTTGAATTAGATTACTAAAAGACAGACCGACAAACTCCGTCAAAAGCGTACTCGCATTTGCGGAGGTAATGTGAAGAAACAGAAAAAAATGAGGAATACGAAATTCAGTTCACTTAACCAGAGATATTTTTTTAGTAAATCTGGTGGTCTGGGTTTAGTTTGTGCCGTGCATTTTTTGCATAGCTGTATTAGAATAATAAAAAACAATAACATTGATTACCCTAGAATTTCAATGTGCTTCGCCATTGAATAAGTAGGGCTGATGGCAAATAAATTAAACTTCGATACAATTTCTTCCAGTCAGTAGAGCGGTCTCAGACAAAAAGTAAACTGTTTTCTGTGATACAAGAGATATGTTTAATAGCAATAAACACAAATTCGTAGCTAAAAATGAACTGTGGACTTCGATAATTGAAGCTAGGACACCAAAAATTACTTAAAAAATTGAACAAAACATAGACTACGCAATACCTTGGCTGTCTACTGAAATCGGGGCTCTCGCCATTGGGCCTGGAGGCCGATTTAAGTAACCATTGATAAAATGAGTTCTAACAATCACAGAGCCTCAAAAAAAGATTCAATTTCTTCGTCGTACCGTAAGGAATGCGTTGCAGAGCAGGGAATCTAACATCACGATTGAATATATTCAGTGGGAGATAAATATCTTCGGACATCAAGAATAATTGAAAATTCATCATAATTTCCAGGAATATTTGAATTTCATTGAAAACTTGGCACGTAAATGCTACATGTAATGCATATAAGTATCACATACAATTGAGTTTTTTTCCCACGGCAGAAATTAAGCAATAACTCTTTTTGCAGAGCCCCAAGAAAGGGGCGGTTAAGAAAACCTAGTAATGTTGAACAACTTAATAAGAACTATAGTAATACTACATAAGTAGCCATGAACTAAATTTGCGTAATTAACCATCGTATAAAAATACCAGGACAGCCGTTATATGATATTAAAATGACATTTTGGTGCTCTTACAACCCTTCATTACTGGAACCATCTGAAGCTGCACATCGTGGCTGTCCATGTCATTTCACTTTACTGCCTAGGTAAACTACGTCATTTTGTGGTTGCCTACGGTACATCACTTCATGGTTGTCAAAGTTGAATCAAGACATGGGTGCGCACATTAAATCACTTTATGGCTGCCGATGCTATATTACTTCACAGCTGCCAATGTTAGATCACATCACGGCTGCTAATGCTAAATCACTAACAGCTACCAATGCTATATCACGAACAACTGCTAATGCTATATCACTTTACAGCTACCAATGCTTGATCACTTAAGGGCTGCCAATGCTAGATCACTTCAAGGCAGCCACTGCTACATTACTTCACGGCTGGCAATGCGAGATCACGTCACGGCTGTCAATGCGAGATCACTTCAGGGCGGCCAGTGCTTCGTCGCTTCATTGCTTCCAGGGCTACATCGGTTGATGGCTACCATCTGCTCCAACTCACTCTTCAACGCTGCTATCTCATCTGATTTTCACGCTTATTCCATATACCAAATGATTTTTATCAACAACTCCATTAGCTGTTATTTGGAATTTCATAACAAGTCGAGGGTTCCACGAATTTGAGAAGCCTCTGGTCTACAACATGAAACTATTTAACTACTTTGATGCAAGAAATCAAAGGATATCATAAACAGTTGATTTGCGATATTACACTTCAGACCTTTATATTTTTGTGAATTTGTCACGGATACAAGTGTCAGAAAGTTTGTACAGGCTTACGAATCATTACTGAATGTAAATGAATTAAGTAAAATATCCTAACAAATATGAAAAAGTAATAGGACAATATATAAATATACTTCTGAGTCCTCGCACTGTCAGCCTCACTTGCGAGAAGCGATATCTCCTTTTCCGCCAAGTGACGACTCAGTGTTCCGCTGTGGCTAAAATAAGTTTTGCAATTACCATTGGCCAGTACTCGCGTAAGCTGCTTGCCAATAGATGCATCATTTTCGTCTCCAAGAACAGTTTATGCTTGCTTCAGATCGCTATGTAGCCTGGAAAAAAGTTTATCGAGGTTTTATCAATTTGCCATCAGCTCTGCTTGCCAAGAGTGGAAAGTCAAGTACCATGTGGCCTATAATATATATTGAGGGGGAAATTTTAAAGTAGAAGTTTCAAATAACACCAGCTGGCGCTTAAATATAATTTTTTTTTATGACTCGATAGTTATTTTTAAATGTTCACCTTTGTGTCCTTTTAAATATGCAATTACCATAGACGCACATACACACACACGCACATGTGCTTGGTTTGATTCTGAGCAATTGTTAGCCATAGAATATCCGTCGAATCCCTTCAAAGCAAACGAAGCACGTGACCCCTCATTCTGTGATATCTAAGGAACATGATCACATTTTTCTGTTGCCTTGACTCTAAAAGAACAATACATTTCATAATACGTACTTATGTAGTGCAAGGTTATTTTTTATCCAGTGTTACAATATCCCCCAACTAATTTACTCTCTAGGTGGCTAGCCATCAAAATTTACGATGATGCAGCCTATGACGTACAATGTCAGCGATACTTGCATTGACAACTATGCGAAGTGCACGATTTCCGTGGTTGGGTGATCGCAATGTAGCCGTCGAATAGCTCTGTCATCTTCAACTACAGCGGGGGAGCAAATAATTATTTGAAGCCGTTTAGGACCCCATCTTTAGATCTCGCTCTTTAGTTCTATTCAGCCAAAGCGTGATTTTTGCAGCCAAAGCGTGATTTTCGTATTGTGCGAAGAGACGTGAGAGAACATGAACTTAGCTCATTACACGCAGTAATGCTAGACAGTATATTTAAGGTAATTCCTCTAATTCGTTCAATCATAATTTGTCGAATCTTCCAATTCGTTCAAAAATTTTGACACCGTCGACCTCAATTACAACTTCTATCTCTCATTTTGTTAAACCGAAAATATATGATTTTGAGATACGAAATTCTGCTTTACTATGCAGTATTATAATAAAATAATGATCATAATAATAATAACAATAAAATTATAAATAAATAGAATTCCTTTCAATTATTACCAGCCAAATACTGCTGTAGTTGCATCCAGAACGAGTAGCTTCTTTGCCATGCCGTTTTTTGGTAGCCAGTCAGAAAAGCTGTGCTGTATTAACCCAGCTTTTAAGATTATACTTTCCTAATTTAGACTCAAAGATGATTCTATCGAATAAATGTACTGTAAATTCATTCTTCCAGTTCAAAGGCAAACTTCCTCGTGGCGTCCAGTGCTCTCTTATTTATCAATACTGTTGTGAACTTTGTTCATCGTCATACGTAGGATCTACTTCGCGTATGCTTTTCAAGAGAGTTTCTGAGAACGCCTGGAGGAGCTGTGGTACTGGCAATATTCTTACACAGTCCCCATTTTCTTCCGTGCGAGCGCATGCAGAGGTGTGCGGTTCGCGTGTGGGCCTAGAGAATTTCAAAACGCTTTGTTTGTGCAATAGCTTAGACTTAAGATTACTTGAATCGCTTTATATTTCTAAACAGAAACCAATTTTGAATGACCAAAATAGCGCTCATCCTCTTTTTATTGTTAGTCAATAGGAGTTTTCAAATTTTATAGGAAACCCTTTCTTTGTGCATTAGCTCTATTCGTTCTAACAAAAAAAAAATTGATTCTCATTTACTGAGGTACTGATGATGGGTGAAACCCGAAACGTTTACCAATTTTATAATTTGACGTCTATTTTGTTTTTCTTCGTGTTTTTATATTTGGCTGTTGTAAAATGGCTCTCTTTTCAACAATTCTGGCAGTCACTTTGCTCCGAAGATGAAAGAAAAATTTTGCGAAAGAGGAGGGCGGAGAATCCTCATCCTCTATTATAACATATTGAACTAATTCGGAAGCGTGTGGTAATCAGAAGTGCAATAGAATATTGTAGGTTTGAAACAGTCGGACTCATTGCGACTTGACCGCAAGAGAGGGAAAATATACATTTGCAATATGATATATGTAATATAATATATGTAATTTTTCAAATATCTGTGAGTGTGTAGCGCTAGACGCTCCACTGGACTGAGTACCTTGGAAAGCGGGCTAAGAAATTGCGTCCATAAGATGAGCTTTATGATTACCTCTAGTGACTTCGAGAGGATATCCGCTCCATTTCTTTTCCTGTTGTTGCCGCTTTAGCTGCAGAGTCCCTAAAAGCGACATTATCACTCCAAGGCTTTTTAAAATTTCCTTTCCATTTCGTTTCTCTCACTTGTGTAGAACACTGATTAACACGGTGGAAGTTTTTTGTATTGTGTCAGTTCAAATTTATCCTCGTGAAAAGTGAACCGAAATTATTATTATTTAAACTCTTCGCCTGGGCTTCAATTGGCAGGTAATGATGCCCAAATGGAGTTTAAACAAACCCAGGACGCCTACAGAGCTGCTACGAAGAATCACACAGAATATATTCATGGTCGAATTGAACGTCTACATATCAGTATGGCCGAACACGGATCCCGGCAATAAATTCGATGCTAGGAGAGATCGGCGTATACAACACCGACTGAACTTACCAGTCTAGCAACTTACAGACTCCAATGTAAAGCTTCATCCACAACTCGAGTGCTTTTCCCAAAGACCTTGAGAACAAAGAAAGCAATGCAACTAGTGGATCACATTTTTAATACTTTGTAAAACATATACATAAGACAAGCAATTCTCCGCCTGTGGGACAAGTCCACGAAATTGTTTTGAATTTACAACTGACAAGCTGACAAAGAAGAGTCGGTCCAGAAGACGAAGGTGACTGGGAGCAGCTGTAGCATAGACTCTGAAACAATACCCCAAGTTACCAATATAGGTAACAAAAATGGGCGGAAGCATCCGCAGACATCATCGTCACCAAATATAGCGTAGACCTTAATTACGCATAATCCCAACTCTACTTGAACCACTTGATATGCCTTATATGCGTCTCAACCGTAAGCCTCTCCGTGGAAAAGAACACCGAGTATCCCCAGAGAGTGGAATTCTTGCAACACAGTATTGCCAGTCTTCAAAGGCCAATGCCGGGGCAAAGCTTTCGAGACCGAGTAACAATCATACGGTATAATAGATTTAATCTTACTCACGTTCAGGTGCATACTCTAGGCAGAACATCGTGCATTCATCCGCGACAGGTCCCTGTTTATGGATTAAGTGACTGCATCATTCATACTTGGAGTTCGAATCACAGTTATCAAAAGTGCATCGATCGGCATAATTTGTCATTACCGTCCACGAACACACTCTGCGTACGCTCAGAAACAAAATCCTGAACGATTGACAAAACCCACCTACAACCCCACCTTCGAGTGAGAGATATGAGCTGTGGCAACGAGAAGCGTTCTAACTTTAGTCATTTAAAGTCAACGTTGCGTGCGTCGCCTTTTATGACACTAGCAGCAGACGGGACTGAAATTCTAACGCTCCCACTCACAGGTGAAGATGAACTAATCTAACAAGCCGGTTCGGGCGTCTGCCACTGGCTCTTATTTCGCTTATATTCGCGGGTCGTCCGTCAGACGAAGTGAACATTTGCATTAGGATCCTATGCCATTGATCGAGGCAGACACTGTGCCAAGCATCGTACCTTGTTGGATTTCGTTAAGTATCGGCTGTCCTGTAAGTACTTTATATATTATTAGCAATTTCACTTTGGATTTTATTTGCCGAAAATGTTTCAACTTAAAGAAGACATTTCCTAGCGATATTGATATAGAAGAGCTTGTCCATATGAAATTCCATTCTTTTTTCTTTCTTGAGTTAATAATATTATCTGGTCAACCTCATGAATTCCCTTGGCAATATCTAAATAAATTACATCCACATTTTACCGCGGCACAGTAAATCTAGAATAGACTCATAATGCTCTAGCAGTGGTGAGGTGGTAGATCGTTTAGGTCGGAAGCCATGTTTATTCGATGCAATTAAATTCTTGCACATTAAATGATGCACTATAAGGGCTCCGGAACGCTCTTTCAGACATTTTTTTATATGATTAGCTATGGAAACCATGTAGTCTTTAGGTGGAAATCTTAATTGGTGTCGCTTATAAACAGTACGTCATCGCTACGAGCGTCGGCAGGTATTCATACCTAGCTCCCTTTCAAGCGTTTTCCGCCTGCAAAAATTTCATTTGATGAACGCAACCAAAATATTATTTCGTGTTGAGAGCTTTGAGTTACTTGAGGCTTTATCAGAGTATTTTGAGGAAGTAGCCGATTGCAGACAGCGCTATTAATTATACTGCGCTGTTGTACCCCTGTCAGGAGACACACTAGAACTGTCCTTCATCTTCAACTCAAACACATTACTCTAAGCTATATTTATTGCTATGCTGTAGAGTAAGCTCCCGCAACCGGTTTTCTCTCAAGCAACTGCAGTTCATATTGATGTGGTCGCCGCTGCCCGGACCCGCCGCCAGTCTAACTGTATACATATTCTAACGGCAGCCTTTGTTCCTTTACCAGTGATTCCATTTCAATCTAACAGATTACCCGCTTTTTCGTTATGGGAATCACCCAGTTGCCGCACTAACTCTATTTCCGAATAAACATTATGTTTGATAGGTGAAAATAATAATTCCAACAAAAAATAACTGTTGGTTCGGAAATACAGTTATTTCGGCTATTGGGTAATTCCCGTAGTTGTTATTTATTTTCTCTCGCGTGACGTGAAACTGTGTAATGGCTGCGCATTTTGTAATACAGTTCATAATTATACTTACAGTAAAACCGGGCCACCGAGAGGTCTAGAATACTTTTCGTAGTTATCGCGCAGAACCTCCCCCCCCCTCTCTATCTCTCCACGCAGTTAGCCAAACGTTATCTGATCATATAAGTTTATTGCACTACAGAACAAATAGCTATTACAGCTCAGAGATTGCAAAAAACTGTTATTCTCAATCTCGACAATGTTTGAGGAAGTTGTCAAGTGCAGATTTTTTTTTTTTTTTTTTTGGCGCGTGAGCGCTGAGGGTGACACCCAGCCGGTAGAGCTCCAGTCACGCATGCGCTCTGTGTACGGTAAAGTTTATAAAGCTTTAGCTGGCAAATTGTTTACCCAACTTGGTTTGGAAATTACATAAATTTTGATGAAAAAGTTGTCATTATAGTAAAAAATATTGAGTGATTTTTACAATGTGGCTCGCGCTCGTCATACATGCGAGAAAGTTATGCCATATTCTCAAAATTAATAATTAATTCAAAGTGTGGGCAGTGGGCGAGACTAAAGATTTACAACGCTCTTGCGAATTTGTGAAATTTCCCTACGACACCTTGCTGTCGGTGCAAACCGACGTATTTATTATGAATAAAATCTGCGTATTTAATTAATTCCATTATATCCAAGCTTCATTTTTATTTATCAAGCGAATGTATTACTGTATACTGTACAGTAATACATTACTGTAAATTGTCTGAAGACAACATTCCGCTCGGTATGCGAAGGCAAAATCTTGAACCGCGTAAGACAAGCGCCTGCCTCGTTTTGAATCGGAGCTGTGGACTGAGGTATTGTCTCAGTTGCGAGGGAAGTCTCTAGGGCGGCCGCTTCGAGAAGACGTTCTTTAACAGGTATTCCTTAGATAATACCACAGAAAATTATGAAGTTATAATTTAGTGTTGACCATCAATTACGTTTCACTACAGTCGGCAATGGAGAGGTCCTTAAAATGGCGTTGGCTTTGCCAGCGTCTGCGGCTTTGGATGGTCCCAGTTTCAGGAACATTTTTCTCACTAGGGATTTTATGTTGGAGGATGTCTGCCCTACGTCAACATCCCTCCTAAAGAAAGGCCATGCAGCACATCCCTGTATTTGCCCAATGCACCTCTACTTACTGGTCTAATTCGCAGTAATTTATGCACGTGTTCCTTTATAGAATATAATATCTCTCATGTTTACGTGACATTGCTAGACTGTTTAGTCACATCTCTTAATAGCGAACAGTAGTGAAGAGCAGCGGCAAATGACAGTCATCCTCAGGCTATTTATCATTAGCTTCAGATATTTCTGTGCATTTTCGTAACTTTATCATGCCCCTTGTATTGATGAAATCTATATGAGATGCCTAAAATGAATTCTTATAATAAACGAATGAACTCAAAAACTTACTTATCATTTTCCTTCTACGAAACATTTTAAGGGCGCTGTCCGTTTTTCTGTCGCTAGCGTTATACAGGCGGTTTTTCTCAGAGACATACTTGTAGCAGCTTTCCATTACCATTGCCAAGGCAACATTTTCATCAGCATTAGTGCACTATAGTAGGTAGCAGTAGTAGTAGGTATCTATCACGAAGACATCACTCCTTATTTATTGTTTTTTGTTTAGATCTTATTTGATAAATTATATTCTTGTAACATAGATCTGCTAAACATAAAGTTTTTTTTTACCTGATCCCCTAATAAACTAAAATCGATGAAAACAAATCAGGCTACAAAACCCCCCTTTTTTAGTTACCAATTTCAAAAAATTTTACAGCGATATGTATCACGTGATATATGAATTCTTTTCGAAGAATAGTCTCATAAATATAGAAAACATTTAATATGTGTAACGTAAAAAGATAATTCTTTGAATAATCCTAATATAATAAAACGCTTCTTGTATTTCTTTATTTATTTATTTATTTATTTATTTATATCGTGTTAGGTTCTTAATGTAATAAGCGAAATATAGGCCAGCGCGTTGCAGATTTTGAAATAAGTCGAGTTTTCCTAGAGATCGATGACCAGGTTGCAGAAGATGGCGAAAGTAGGATCCTTATCCTTTTATGTAAATGCACTTCTTGCTTGAAACACCTCTTAAAATCGAAACAATAAAAATATTTGCAGCTCATCTTAGCGGTTTACTTTCAGTTCACAACATATAAATTCAGTAAATGTTCAGCGAAGCCCACACGAAGTGATAATGTTTCACGGGGCAGTAGACACAAATATTATTCATACTAGAGGGCCCACCCGTCAAAAATGACGGCAAAAATTTTGCGATTAAGCTTTTTATTGTTCCGCTTCCCAGTATAGGTTTTGCTGTATTACAGGTCTCATCTCTGCAGTCCTGATCATCCATTAGTGAAACGCAAGCTGTACAACAATGAGTTTTGCGATAGCAAAATATCCCCCCTGCAAGATAAGGAGTGAATATCAGCTTGGAATTGATCAAGCGTTAAGTTGCACTAAGAAAAATATAGTTCAGTCAATATAATTCACTGGAAATGCCCAGGGCTCACCGTATTGTGGATACCAACTGATTGTTGAACCTCCAGCGTCGAACTTTGGCTGCGATGTAAATTCAATATGCTCACCGTGAATATTCAACTACTACGATATCATTCAG
>LQNS02278187.1:1739716-1756019 GCA_001587735.2 Parhyale hawaiensis
TAGTGTGACGACTCAACACGTCCTCCTGATCTGGAGTCCCCTCGAGTGCTACCTCGAATCACGGGTCAAGGTGCTACCGACAGAGGTACTCTGCCTTACGCTTACCACTGCAAAAGTGTACATTGGAATATTCTTACTAATTGCTCTCACATTTCGTGTATGTTGGTGTTCTACTGGCTGTTGTTGTACAGGGGGTTGGAAACTTGGAATGTGAGTGTATCGCCATATTAGTCCATAAGTTTTACTTACGATGTATATCCAGTTCATAACTGTTTTAGTGATACTGTGCATAATGCATGACTTTAGTTACAAATTATGTATTATAATATTTGCGTCATAAGCTTATCGCTTCGAGTAGGCACGTTCTCTATCTTACTAGCGATGTCACTTGTAAATAAGTTTTAGGTGTGTTTGTAAATAGAGGACAATGAAGATGTAAAAGTGTACTTTGAGCGAGACCCCAATCCTACTTCACAGACACGGTGCCCTTCGGTTCGAATAATGGTTCATCTTTGACGCTGACCACCTAAGGAATCTCCAGATACTGAGTTGAGAGCCGGGAGTTTTGTCCTCATTTAGGTGGACCTTAGAGAATCAGCCTCGCTGAGAGAGCTTCAAGAAAATCTCCTTACCTAATCTCTGGAATTCGCAGCTTACAGCGTCATGGGCCGTAGCGTCTAGATATTAGTAGTTCTAGCTACTACGCTAGAAGCTCCGCTAAACTCGGCTCATTTAGATGATTTAGAGAAGCCCAAACCTTTAAGGGGCCAAGCCTTCCACTGCTGTAGCACGTGGCCGGATCTCCCACACCGAGCCTAGGGGTTAGATACCCCGCAGATCAGCAAGAAATTTGCCTACATAGTCCGCGCGGGCGAAGACTGAAGTGGTGGCAATAATGAAAGCACATTTTGAAATTTTGTACTAGTTTAAAAATACTGCATCAATATAGTTGAAATTTTAACTGAGTAATGTTACTTTAACTAGTTACTGATTATTTATCATTATTGTATTCATTGTCTTTTCAAAATTTTACCACAAAAATAATAGTTTGTGGGTGCAAATCGGGTGGAAATAAAGATAGCACATATGGAAAAAATTATATTTCAGAAAACAATGAAAGCAAAACACATAATTCTTGATATTTACAAGCGTTGCTTTATGATTGCAACACCTGTACACATCGGTTATTTATAGAATTAATTAAATTAGCGAGCATTTCTTCAGGGACTGCCTCCCAGCATTCATTTATGGGCTGCCACAAGCTTTCTTTATCCTGAAATTGTCTCCCATTGGCGTAAACATGCCGTGAGAGTATCCCCCAAAGATTCTCAATTGGGTTTAGATGGGGTGACTTAGCAGGCCAAGCTAAAGTGGCGATATTATGGGCATTAAGCCAATTTGTGGTCCACCTCTGTGTGAATGGCGGCATTATCTTGCTGGAACACCGCTTCTTACTGATGTTTATCAGTTTGAAATGGGAGAAGACAAGTTCCTATGACCTCTGTGTACTTCTGAGCATTCTGTCTACCTTCCATCATCACCAAATTCGCCTTGCCCTTGATGGAGAATGCTCCCCAGATCATAAGGGATCCGCCACCAAAAGGACGTTTGCTGAAAATTTTGTCCTTCTTTCTAACATCATGCCAGTAGTATTGAGAACCGTCAGGTCCGTCGTCCGTCTAGGTTAAACTTTTTTTCATCGGAAAAAATAACATAAGACCAATTTTCATGGTTCCATTGCACTTTTTCTCACACCCATTCTTCGCGTTTTGCCTTGTGTGCTCTCGTGAGTGCTGGTGCAGTTTTCCTCTTCTTATAACTGAAGTTCTTATATGAACCCAGGATTTGTTGCACTCTTCTCGGTGTAACATTTAATTGCAGGGATGCTTGCAGGCTTTTTGACCCCTCTTTCCTCCGAGACACCTCACGGATAAGTCGGTGGCGGGCTGGAGGGTTCAATTTTGAAGGGCGGCCAGGAGACTTCTTTTTTCCGTATTCTTTTGGGTTCTTCAAAAAGTTAACCTTCCTAGAAATCTCAGATATAGTGTATCCTTCTTCATTTAATGCGCTTATTTGACCCTTTTCCTTTTCAGATAAACCACACTGTCTTCCCATGCTAAGAAATGGGTTATTTTCTAAATAAATATAGAGGTTACAAGGTGGGGAGCAACTGTTCAATATGGCGACGCCGGTTTGTTTTGATAGCCTATTCTTCTTCTCTAATCTGGATGTAGTAACGCGGAAATGTAATTTTTCTCACGTTGTGCTATCTTTATTTCCACCCAAATTCCAACACAAATTTACACTTTTCATCATAAAAGTTTAGTCAAATAGTTTATAGGGAAACTATGATAAGAAATAGGTAACTAGTTGAAATAAGGTTTTTGTGTCAAAATTTCACATGATATGGCGTAGTATTTTTTAAGTTATCGAAAAATTCTGAATTGTGCTATCATTATTGCCACCACTTAATTCTCATCTGCGTTTTCAGACACAACGACTTGAGGGCTTGGAGGACTGAAGAATGCGTCTGGATACTCTCAAGAGTTCGCCTCGTCGTCCGCTCGCTACCGGCTATCTAACAACTCTGATCTAGTTCAAGTTGCACTACTAGCGCCCTATAAAAGGCCAGTAAGTGGCTGGCATTTTCGGGAATCAGTCCTATTCTCGTGTACGAGGGTGCCGTTACGACGTTTTTCTCGTTCGCCATCGCCATTACTCAGTCCACATCTTGACTCTCCTGCTAGGTGGCCGTACGTCCATGACTCGTAAGCCCCTTCCGCTCGCAAGGGAGGGAAATAGGCCTACTGGCACCGAAAGAGGGATACCTCCTTAGTTGTTACACAACTTTAACTCTTTAGCCTTCTCAAATCTTCAGGGGAGACAGCATCAGTTACCTCAGGTACAGTTTCCAGTAAGGGCTCACGTTTCCGCAATATTCGTTAGCTCATTGTTTGAAGGATCTATATTCTCGATAGGCCTGTGTTAGATACTACATATAAAGTAAGGGCCCAGCCTGCTTAGGCCCTAAAGGGTTGGCATACGCTTCCCTGCTGATAGCCAGACAGGCGAATTTGGCTTCAACTGCCTGGCTATAGCTCTAGCTCCTATGAGCTTGGAGGTTGGCCCCGTTCCAACGGTGCTATTCTTACACGCCGTAGTTTCTAAGGCTTGCGCTTAAGGCCTTCGGAAAACGAGTAGCACCTGGAAAATCATGCCATCCTTTCAGCTATCACATTACTGAAACCATGCCTTCCTCGTCGGCTAGGACACTGCGAGTTTCCGCTCGACGTCGAAGCCTACAGCTTCCCTGGTTCTTTCTCGAACCTTGGCTGTATCGAACGTAGGAACTGGAACCTTCATCCTCATCGGCCAGCGATACATTTCTATCTCGAATCAACTTCGCCGCTGTGCTGGTACAGATGAATTGACAGTGAAGGCACTCATCTCTTATGACAATTTTAGCTGGCCTTTGTAGCCTATTCTCTAGAAAGATGTTAGTTACAGAAGTATGTTGAATGAAGATGTGTCTTCAAAAAACTTCGTCATTTTTGACTGCGTGGGTTAAAACTTGTCCTATTAGGTTATTATTTAATGGAATAGGTTTTAAATCTCTTCTAAATTTCTTTATTTGAAATTTTTCATGCATATAATGTTTTGTGAAATTTTCAGATAAAATAATTTTAAAATATTACTTGAAAATCATCTTGTACACTCATAACATGATGTTGGGAAACAAGTTTAAAAAAAGTGTTTTTCAGGTAATTCATATCATTTACTAGAAATAGTAGGTTTTTAAAATAATTACCTATCATTTGAAAAAGTTGCCTGTGGTGTATGCCTATTTATACTACTGATGAGGCTAGCCTCTCTGGAGTATTGGTGTCGGTGTGAAGTCAAAGAAGCAAGCACCAGAGCACCTACTCCACTAACTTCACAAGTGGGCATTGTGAGATAGGCTGGCCTGGACGCCGCCTGGCAGATGGCTGCATACGCCACCTGGTTGACCATCACACCACCTGGTTTAGCGCCAGAACGGTTGCAGACTCGTCTCCCCCGTTTCGCAAAGCGGCTTGAAAAATGGAGGCATCTTAACCTGCGCCGGCATAACAACTGCCATTTTGTAGGTGATTTTTGGTTGCTGTTGCAGCCATTATGCAGGCACGGGTTAATCAACCTAGAAGCCAATGAAACTCTTCTGAAAAATAATAAAGTCTATGACATTTGTAATAATTCAATTAAGTGACACTTGTGAAGTGTCAGCAAAGGCAGTACAATCTCCGGGCCTAAGCCCTACACCTCATACCTATACCAAGGAAATCAATGTTAACAATACGAAGAGTACAAATTGGTGCGATAAATCCCCAAAATTTTGTAATTTGTACCTCTTGGCATTAGTAACAGTTTCTGTGATTTTCTTGAAGATTAATGTATAGCTGACTTTTAGAGTCATGTGCAAACAAACATTTGTCACACACAAACGGATTAACCGACAATCACCAAAAGTGTGCCATTTTGTGTTGAGAGAGTTTGTGGACATCTTCTAGGCTTAGATTTTATTGACCCAAACTTGCGTTATTCTCAGCGCAAAACATTTTCAAGGGCGAAAAGATATTAATGCGAGTGGATATATACACCTAAAAGTTGTATCCTATGTACAGAAAAGATATAAAAATTATTTATCTTATGATCTAATGAATAATAGTGTAGTTGCAAAATTCAACATGCATAACAAAAATAAAAATGACACGTTTTATTCTGAGGAAAGCAGTAGTATGTGAATTATCTAACAACAATTATCTAACAACAGAGAGATAAACATCTGAGAGCTCGTTGTACTTTTTGATGCTATTATTAGATACGGTAGAATAGCTGGACTCAAATACTCATCAAAAAATTTTTCATAGTTATTTTGACCAAGTTGGTTAACGCCTTGAAAATTCAACCTGTGTTCGAGTTGTGCGTGCTGGAAAGTTAAGAAATTATTATCTCTTCAGATGTCAGTGCACGTTGGTGTTCTTAATTCGCTGATTTAATTATCTCCCAGTTCAAAGTCTCGACATTGTTGCAACAATTACCGCCCTGGAAGTCTCACATCAGTCTGCTGCAAGACGTTGGAACGCGTGATTGTGGCCCATTTGTTGAACTATGTAGAGTCCAATAACCTTTTGTCTGCTAGTCAATTTGGATTTCGGCGTGAGAGGTCCACTGAGGATCAGCTTCTGCTGTCATGTAATGATGTGCTGAGGGGGCTGGAGCGACGGAATGTTATTGTGATAATTTTGGATTTCTCCAAGGCATTTGATAAAATGAGTTATGTGGTCCTCTTACGAAACCTGCAGGACTTGGGTTTGATGGAGCAATCTTGGCATGGATTGATGCCTTCCTATCTTGTCGCACCTTTCAGGTCAGTGTTGGGGGCTGCGTCAGTCGCTCCTGCAAGTTTCGGTTCTGCGGCCTCTGCAATTTCTACTCTATGTTGGCCCGCTGATATCTCGAATGTCATTGTCTGTAGAAGTTTTTGCGTATGACTTCAAGCTGTAGCTACTTGTATTCTGGGTCCAACTCCCTGGAGGGGAAGGTTTTGCTCCAGGCTGACCTTGATATTTTGGCTAATGTTGTGAAGTCTTGGAACTTGATTTTGAATTGTGAGAAAATGTGGTTATGAGGTTTTGCCGTGCCCGCCATATGGAGGGTTATCACCTGCTCCCATATACTGTGGGAGACACTAGGTATTCTTGTCCTTGTTGAATCTCAATGTGATTTGGGGGTGTTATTGGTTGAGCCCGGATTTATTGCGCTTAGAATATAATATTGCACTTATAGCTCCTAAATATTGCTCTTATTGCACCTACAAATTGCTCTTATTGCACCTACAAATTGCTCTTGTTGCACCTAAAAGTTGCTCCTATTGCACCTAACAGTAGGAGTGGAAGAAATAGAAAATTAGAAAAAGGCAAATACAGCAAAAAAATTGAAAGCACCCAAAAAAAGTAAGATAGCAAACGGGACTAGCACGTCAGTGGATCAACCGACACCTAGATCAGTTCCACATACCAATTACCAATATACACTGCGCTTGTGCTATTTGACAATAATTCGTCCCAATGGCGAGAATGATTCTTGCAAATATCTCGCTTTATATGTTCCCATGATGTATCCCCTGAACGAAAAAGGTTATAAAAATTTAAGAGAGATTTTGAAACTCAATTATGTTTTCACCCCAACAAATACATGGAACAATAATTGATAAGGGAACCAATTGTCATGGCGTTTGAAGTCTTGTGACATGTGACAGTGATAATAAGTGCCATGAGTTCACACGTCCCTCATCGTAACGCGTTCAATCACGAAAATGAACACGAGCTGTGCGTCAACTTTTTTTTGTTCCTGTCCACACATTGAAGTGTTCTTCATTCATATGGACACCACGCAGTTCTGATATTGTTTCTTTACATTTTCGCTTATATTTTGCATCGGTTTGAAGTCACATTCGTATCCCTTTATCTTATAGACTGATTTTGATTGGAACAGCCTATGTTAAAAATATTTATAGCCTGATAAACTGACCGAAGAAAACTCAGCACAGAGCAATCAAGTGGACTTCAAAATCAAAGCTGGCTTTTGTGTTATTACAAGATTTTCACGCTTTCTGGTTTTCTCCTTTTAAATGCGATTACTACTGTTAAGTGATTCTGATCATTAAAGTAAAGATAAAAAAAATTGTCGACTTTTCCATGAACTGTGAGCGCTGCAGAGGATAAATTTAGCATTTATAAGTTCTGTTTACTGAACTCGAATGACGCAGCGCGTTCAAAAAAAGGGACTTGCTTCATTCTTCAGTTAACTACGTTTGCTGTAGCTGCTTCTCTCAAATCAACGCGCCGTGTCCATCACTGTGAGCGAACATGTTACAATGGGAGACATGTGAACACGGCTTATTATAATGCACTTATAGCTCTCATTGCAGTTATTGTACTTATTGCAGTTATTACACTAACGCCGGACACTGCAATAAATCAGAGCTCAAGTTATTGGCCTGTAAATTGCAGTTCCATGTTCATTTAAGGCAGCTGGTCGGGAAGGCAGCTGGACTGGCTGGAAGCCTCCTGCGCTCCACTGTGTAGGTCACCAGAGTTTATGGTGGCCCTTTTTGTGGCCCACATCAGACCTCTCCTCGATTATTGTTCTGTTGTTTGGAACACGGGCTATGTGAGGGACTCAGACTTTTGGAGTCCGTCCGACGTAGTTGGACGCAACATATTGCTGGGCTTGAGGAACTTGAGTATGGTGAGAGGTTGAGGTGGCTCAACCTGTTCTCAGTGAGAGGAAGGATGGTGTGGGCTGATTTGATTAAATGCTGGAAGTTGCTTGTGGGGCAGGCGGGTTGCGCTGAGATGCATAGTTTCTTTTCTATGGCCAACCACAGTGGAGCTCGGGGACATCTTTTGAAGCTAATTCGGCCGCACTTTTCTACTGAGGCAGGGGGGAGGGCATTTCCATTCAGGTGTGTTAGGTTCTGAAACTCTTTGCCAGAGGAGGTTGTGTTGTCCCAGTCCTTGGATGTACACATGTATTCAATGGCATCTAGCTTGTCAACTTGGGGGAGGTGTTGTTTGATTTTGTATGATATCTGTGCGTGTTGGCTTCATGTTGGCCTGCTGCAGATTTTTCGGGCTTGTTTGCCGGGCATACCTCAGGAATTGTTTACTTTTGGGTTGTGGTGATGGAGAGTATGGGGCTCCAGCTGTAGTTTGATTAATGTTTGTGTCTTCTCGTTGAGGAGTTAACGAACTTACTTAATGCGCCACTGTGGGAACTCCCCTAATACCCCAACATTCTAATTATGCTTGGCTCTCAGCTGTGGTGGTGCTTGCCTGGTGCCACATGTCGCGTGAATGTGGGTGGTCTTGCTTTTTGTGGTGGGGTTTTTGAGTGTTCTGTGGTGTTGGTGTGCCGTTGTGCTGGAGAGTTACTAATAATGCTTGACTCTCTGCCATGTGCCATGGTGATGTTTGCCCTTGTTGTTCCTGGGGACCATCTGTGTGAGTGTGTATTGTTTGTTGGTGGCTTCCTGATGGCCAATCGCGCACTTGTCCGGCTCATTGATGGTGCATACGTGTGCGTTCTCTTGCTGGTGCCGGCGCGCGTCGCCGTACATGCCTCCCTAGTCTGGCTCCCCTGCTCTGGGCTTTGGGGGCTGTAGAGGTGAGTTTGTGTTCTAGTTTATTATTATCATTAAATCACACCAGACTGGCGACGTGGGAACGGAAAAACTCCATGCAGTTGACAAACCCCCACGCAACCAGCCCAGCGAGTGAAGAAAATAAAAAGAAACAGATTATCCGAGATTCCAGAATAGCTCTGTGTACAGATAATTTAAAGCTGCCAATACCCACACCAGCAAAGATAGAGCCATCTAGACCATTCCTAACATCCCCACATGATGGAAAAAAAAACGAACGAGAATGCTGGCCCGTACGGCATTGTAACGGTTCCAAGGCAAACTCATGAAGAGCTCTAGTACGCCGAGTTTACCTCACTCGAACAAATGGCTCCGGAAGAAAATCAGACAGTGGATGACTAAGGTAGTTATAAATTTTATGCAAAAAACGGACCCCACCAACTGCGACAATGCGCCAGATCTCAAGGCACAACACCGTCCAGCGTGAACGCACATCGACGAACCACTGTCAAGCAAACACAGATGACAATCCACAGCAGAACTCCAAACTACGGAGCAGTATTTCAGAAGAAGGATGACATAGCAATTAAAGCAGCGACGTGTCAATTCTACCGAGCCAAACACTCCCCAAGCACGCCTCATAAGACCTATTTCTGCGATGCACGTGAGGCAACTGAACGAATGTTGGGCTCAAACGTCACCTTAGGATCAAAATTGACACTCAAGATTACCAAGTCATCAACCACAGGAAGTGACACACCAAAATTGACACTCAAGATTGCAAGTCATCAACCACAGGAAGTGACACACCATCCAGTATGAGTGTAGGAAAAGGAGGTCTCACTGTACGTGACGTAGACACGAGCATGGTCTTAGGTCTTGCCTGCAGTTAGCCTCATCCCCCCTAGAACACAAGGAATCAATCACTTCCAAATCATGCTGAATGGATTCTGAAACCTCCAACCCATCACTAGGCTTACCGTAAATAGCCAGCAAAATAACATGTCCAGTGTAACCACTAAACAGCAAGTAAATTATTAACAAGATCAAACAGGTCCGCTGTATATACAATGAATAACAAAGGGCCCAGAAGTTCACTATCCTGTGGGACAGCAGAAACTTAATCCACTATCCTGTGGGACAGCAGAAACTTAATCCTCTTCCCATCAACAACTACACATTGATGTCATTCAGATAAAAACTGAATAATTACCACAAAAACTGAACCACCAATACCCATCAATATTAGGTTATGGAGCAGCCCAAGGTAATTCACGCGATCGAAAGCAGCACTGGGAGATAAATAAAACAGCTAATTCAAGAACACCAACGTGCAGTGAGAGTTAAACCTAATGATTCCAAAATTTTCCAACACACATAACTCGGACACAGCTTCAATTTTCAAGGCATTAACCAACTTGGTCAAAATAACAATGAAAAATGTTGATGAGTAATTTAGTCCAGCTATTGGACAGTATTTAATACTTGCATCAATCAGTACAACGAGCTCTCAGATGTTGATCTCTCTGTTGTTACATAATATTCATGATCACATATACTGCTTTCGTCAGAGTGAAACTTGTCTTTTTTTTTTTGTAACGTGTGTTGAATTTGAGCAACTAATTATGCATTAGATAATAAGGTAAGGAATTTTTATATCTTTTCTGTATAAAATCATACAACTTCTAGGTGTATATATCCACTCACATTCATGTTTTTTCGCCCTTGAAAACGTTTTGCGTTGAGCATAGCAAATGTTTGGGCTAATAAAATCCAAGTCTTCCAGATGTTCACAAATTCTCCTAACAACTATGGCCCAAGATATCCTGTCAGTAAATTGGTCATGTGAATTTTTAACATTTCTAACAGTTTCTTTATGCTTCATTACCATTCGTCTATAACTTTCTAGGTTATGATCTAACAAACATTATGACAAACGTTAGTCAAACACAAACGGACTAACCGACCATCATCAAAATTTAATAATTAGTGTCAATGTTTCTAACAAGTCCTTCAAATTTTTTTTAACTTTTTGGGATATATTTCTCACGAATATGACAACAAAGACAAACAGACGAACTGGTCTTCATAAAAACTTGGTCTTTTGCTTCTGTAACATTCCTAGCAATTCATGCAAATTTCATGAAAATCCATCTATGACTTTTTGAATTATGGTGCCATGAACATTTGAATGGATCTTCACTAAAAGTTAATAATTTCTCCTAACATGCCTGGACATAAGAGTTTCAGTGGTGCAGGGTTTGTGATTTTATTATTTTTTTAATGAAAATCAATGGGTTTTTATTTGATTTTTTATTTATTTGATTTTTTATTTATTCATATTTTCTTAATGTGAAATGATACAATAATTCTTATAGTTCTTCTACAGTGTGCTAAAGATCATACTTACTCATAAAACATGTGCTTTCCTGCTTTCCTTGTGCTTAAAATTTCCAACACACAGTGCAAAAACACAAATTAAGGCAGTTGCAAAAAAAAAATCAAGTAGGGTACTACAAATTCTAGTGTAGTATCTAAATGGTGGAGTAATAATTAGCTATCAGCCATGCAATTCCTGAGAAAGTAATGGTAAATAGCTATAAGCTTGGAGCTGATAGGTAACTAAGTAAAATATACAGGCAGGTAGGTAAATGATTTGTTTCAGTTGTTGTCTAACCAAATTTTTCCATGAGTGGTGAACAAGTTCAAGTTGCTTGATTGGGTGAAAATGCAAACAAAAAGCAAACCTAATTTAACAAGAGATTCATAGCATCTCACTATACAGCTATGAAGACAACACTGAAAGGTAATGACTCATGACCCATAGATATATCAACAGCAGCAGTAGCATTAAATTATTTAAATACCATAAAAATTCGTGCGTGCACTTTCTCTTGTTTAAATTATGTAACCAGCTATGTAGAGGTATAGATTGATGAATTCGATTAAGGGGAATCTTTAGGTAAGTTGAAAAAATGGTGTTGTGTTCCATATATACCTATAGCACTTTATCATTTGATAGTGTAAAAAATATTCCAATGCATGAAAAAATCAAATCAGTGCAAAAAACTTTTTGAAACATCATGATTTATACAGTTGATTAAATCAATTTGATTTAATCAATGCCATCCCTGATATATGCTCATTAGAGTTAATCATTTGATAGTATAAAAATATTCTATTTCGAGGAGCAAGGAAATTATATATAAATCATATTTTTTATAAAAAATTCAATTGATTTAATCAATGCCAACCCTGCTGCAATGGTTGTTACCTAGATAGTGGCTCATTAGAAGATAGATTAGATTTTATAAAAGCTTTGAATTACTTAAATACCATAAAAATATAAATTTAAGCCTGTACTTCCTCTTGTTTTAACTATGTAACTAGTTATGTAGATGTATAGGTTGATGAATTCTTTCAAGAGTAACCATTGATATGTTGAAAGATAGAATTTCTGTTGTGTTACATAAATGCTGATAAGAGTTATCATAATCATTTGATACCGCAAAATATTCTATTTCATGAAAAAATCAAATAGCTACAAAAAATCATTATTTATAAAAATCAACTGATTTAATCAGTTCATTAACTGATGTTATATTTCATCAATGTCAATGGCAACACTGCTGCAATGGTAGTTACTTAGATAGTGGCTCATTAGATGATAGATTAGATTAAATCAGAGCATTAAAGTACCTATTTGAATATCATGACAATTTAATCATGCACTTCCTCTAGTTTTAATTATGTAGGTAGCTATATAGAGGTATATATAGGTTGTTGAGCTTTATTAGGTCAACCATAGTTATCTTGAAAGATAGAATTGGTGTTGTGTAGCATAAATGCTCATAAGAGTTGATACCTATTTGACAGTGTAAAAAATTCCATTTCATGAAAAAATCAAATAAATAAAAAGCGATTTTTATTTTTAAAAATCAATTTATTTAATCAATGCCAACCCTGCAGTGGTGTATTTGTTGTCACTTTTGTGATTTTGGTAGTTTCTTGATAACCAAATGTTAGGTTTGTCCATCCTATGTTATGGAGCTCGGCAATCCCAGGGGGCTCTCGTAGGTTACCGTAGCTATTAGCTAGGCGTTCGGGACGTCTGTCTTTCGCGCCCACTTTGCTTTCTTCCCGATTTCATACCCCTACTTGCTCATGCTTTATTCTGTTCTTAATCTTCTTTCCCATCTTGCTGTTCCCATGCACATTGATCCTGCGTGGTAGCACCTTCGTGCATTGGTTCCCCCTTTCTGTTGACATACTATAAGTCCCTTGCTCTTTCCTCTGTCATATCGTTCCGCTTGGAAATGGAGGCTTAAACTTTCTGACTGTAACTAACTTGATGGCCAAGTGCGCACCTTCCAGCTGGTTTTTTTTTCTGGGCTGCTTGGAGTGTTTCCTGGTGCTGACACGTAGGGCTGAGCTTTCCTCCTTGGCCATAGTTTTCTCTATCTTAGGGTTACTCTGGTTCTAGAGGGCCGCAAAAGTGAAATAAGAAGGTATTATATTAAATTCTGCTTGTTCCTCCCTCCGTTCCTTAATTCTTTGCTGCATTAGTACAACCGTTATGTTTTCACAATTAGATAGGAGAAAATTACAGTATTTTTGATACCGTTTCCGTAGGGATGAAAAGCGTTGCCAAGCTTTAATTTTTAAGCTGCTATTGCTTGCAGGTCATAGTTAAATTTGCTTTCAGACTTTGGACTTGTTTCACACTTCATATCACAGTGTTGGGCATGCATGATGATACGGTCTGGGGTATCAATGAAGAACACTATTTTTACTCTAGTGAATTTCCGCACATTCCAGCTCTTTGTAGCTATCTTCCAGCTCTTCAAACTTCATCGTGCAAAATCATTAATTTTTACACGACCTGGGCTACATTTAGCAGCCTGTAACTGTATCCTCTCACTGAACGCATAATTAAACAATATTGTGACAACCATGTCGCAAATTTTCCTGTGAAAAGACTAGCTAATACAATGCCTGCCTATGTTCAGTTGTCTGTTATAACCTGCAAACTTCCAATGAAATTGGGGAATGAAACAGCTATATCAATGAAGAGTAGCGAGCAAATGCAAGTAAGCAAGAACCCCCAGAGTATAACAAAAACCTTTTACTGATAGATTAGTCAAATGTGTTCACAGTTCTCTGACAGAAAATTGTTATGTCAGATCTGAGTGTTCGTGCATACGGCCGTACAAACCTTCAGAATTGTGACGTCAAGTCAATAGCGTCATGCCATTATGAAATTACCCAAGATTCCTTGCTGCGAAAGGAGTGACGTTATTGGCTTGACGTCACAGTTCTGAAGATTTGTATGGCCGTGTACGCAGATCTTCAGATCTGTTAACTATCTTCTGTAAATGAACTGTAAATGTGCGTTATTGTATTTACTACCTGTTTAATGCATACATAAATAATAAAAAAAAAATTAACAGATTCTGTGTGCAAATAGCTCTGCCAAATATTGTAATATGAAAAATTTAAGTTGATCCTGAACCATTATATCTTTTTCATTATTACCAAAATAAAATCAATTGTGCCTCGTAACATAAATGACACTTCCTGTAGTTTTCTTGAAGATCCGTTGGTAACTTTTTGAGTTGAATTCTAGTAAACAGTAAAACATAAAATCAGACACAGATGCAAACAAAATGATCATCACCAAAATTTATGTAGTCCTTTATACCTTTTGACATTTTTAGCAAATAGCTACTGTTAATTTCATGGATCCGTACATAACTTTTCATTTTTTCTTATAGACATGAAAACAAATATTGAGACAAACAGAATGGACTGACAGATCATATAATTTCTGCCAGTTGTTCTTTGTTTTATTCCTATAAATTTGAGTTACTGCAGATTTCATGGAGATTTGTTCATAAGTGTTGGGAGTCAGTTACCATGCCAAACATGCCCTGTAAATTTCATAAGGATGTGTTAACGTTTTGAACAAACTTGATAATGGATAAACTCCAACCAAAAACATAACCTCCTTGGCGAAGGTAGCAAGTAATTACGGAACAATTTCATTGGGTCTGCACTCGAGTAAGTGAAGAAAGTTATGAAGAGAGAAGAGAAAATTCATGAGACAAAAAAGTAAGGGCATATTTCAGAAACACATTCTTGAAAGGTGAGCTACAGTTTGCAAAAATGAATGGAAGGTACGTACGTTAAGTGCGATAGGTTAGTTGACAAGCATTGGGTGGGTGTTAGGTTGGCTGAATAGCGCTTGACAAAATGGGGAACGTTATGTTTGATAAAGAGCGTTAGATTAAGATATGAGCGTTTGGTTACATAAGATGTGCCTTACGGTGGACCAGATGCGTTAAGTTAGATTGCGAGTGCTAAGGTGGGGTGCGTTGGGCTAGGTAATGTGCTTTAAGTTGGCTGCAAAGTAATAGCTTACTGCGCGTTATAGGCAGTGTGCCACTGAAGCGCTGGTAAAATTTCTACTACTACTACTACTACTACTACAAAAAAAAGTAATAGCTTAGATAAGAAGTGTTATGATAGAAGAAGTGCTGCACAAGTTCGCTAGACTAGATGGGATAGCTAGGTTAGAGGATGTGAGGAAGGTCAGATGACAACCGTTACATTAGATGTTGAGTAGGTTGATGTGTGGTATGGGTTGTAGGACTTGTTCTAAGACCCATATGGAGGAAGCATTGATGTATGACTAGCGATAGCTTATATGTTAAGGTAGACGGACGTAATTGAGTTAGTTTGTCTGAGTTAAGTGACTGGCGTTAACCTAGACGGTGTGGGTTCCGAGAGGAGAGCTGCATTAGGTTCAAAGTAATTGAAGTTCTAGTAGCCTAGCTTAGGTCTGGCATATTTTTAAAAGTAAAGACTTTCATCAACCATGGAATTTCGGCAGGTCCCGCTAGTGCCTAATAATCCCTGAAAGTTTGTAAAGATTCGTCCATTACTTTTTCAGTTATCTTTGTGACGACCAACAAACTCGACAAAAGCATAGGCCTACCTACCCTTCTTGGCTGAGGTAATTAGATGTTATATTCTTTTGCCCAATTTATGAATAACTATTGAGACAAAGATCATAGAACTAAGAAAGTACGCGCTTGCCGTTGAGTGATAGTGTTACGGTATTAATTGGTGAGAGCACACGGGCGTTGGGCCTGTTGGGAACATTGAAAAATATATATATACAGTATTTTAATTTAACAAAATTAATAAATCAGAGATAATTAATGAGAAAGTATTGAGAATGTGACACGAATGAGCTGACTATTGAGCTACTGTCTCCTTATTAGCTCATGTGATAATGGTGTAGAGTCTGACAGCTCCAATAATATTTGTTATTTGAAATATACGCCTATCCTATTCAGCTCAGTTAATTTGTGATTAATTTGGACACTAAATAACAGTTACACACGAGAAATACAAAATCCCAACGCCGCACCAACAATGCTCACTACCGAACACTAGGAGGACAGCCAACCTCCTACATTGAATAAATAATCTTAAATTTTACATGCACATGGCAAACAACGGTGTCTCACCTGGAAGATGGCAGCGACGAGCTTAAATTGCAGGGAAATCAAAGGCATGATCAAATCTACCTATTACTATTAAAATCATTGAACATTTACGCAGAAACCTAAACCACAATGGAAACTATCTCAATCGGACGCAGACAAAAGTCGGGCACTCTTCGAAATTCTATTAACTTGATCATCTGTATACGTTCACAATTAACAATTTATCAGTACAAAAAACTTTAGAACATCTGAAATGCGGCTTCAGTTCACAATCTTCATAAGTAGTGACTGTAGTACTCCTATAAACGAGGATGGAAGAAATGCACACAGCCTGAATGTGGAGCTACTGTAGATGGCAAACTGCAGAGAGTACAGCAATTCTAGTTGGCGTCTTTGCATGATGAGTATACCGTACTTGTCGTGAATATACTGGTGATGAGTGAGTATACTTGTGATGAAAGAGAGAGCCCACCCTGCTGTATGGAGGAGAAAAGCAGCACTCGCTAGAATATTGAATTTTCTTTGTTTTATATTTCTGCAGCTAATTCAATTATATCAGAGCGTGATATCACTCTTTATATTTATTCAATTTAGGATTTCAAAT
>LQNS02278187.1:1826358-1849752 GCA_001587735.2 Parhyale hawaiensis
TCACTTTTGCCATCATCTACTACCTGGTCATCGATTTCTACGAAAACACAACTTAATGACAAAATCTGCAACCTGGCCTATTTTTCGCTTATCTACAGTGGGTGCGGCTTGATTATGCAAAACGTATTTGTGCAATAAATATAATTTTTTTTAAGTTTTAATGCCGAAATTTGGATGCAATTATGTTTATCAAGGTATTCTGCTCACTATTAGGTGATATACGTAGCAATATTCTCTTCGATAATTTGGCTTTTTGGGCAATTAGAAAAGCTGTGTTTTTAGGTGTTCGGCTTGATTTTGCGACGGTAAAAATTAATGGTTTTTTGCTGTTTCAAACGCTTTTAATAACAGATATAAAATCAAAATGGAAAAAAAATAAACAAACTAGGAGTTAACGCAAACAAAACTGGTAAAATGCTCTTCATTTGACCTCAGTAGTTAAACACAGCCTTTTCATTTTGGAGGATCAGGAGAAGCTTGTTGACAGATAAAGTAAAACTCACACAATTACTTTGATTACCCTTCCGCAGCCTTGCTGTCGGCGAATTCGGGTTCCTATATAGGGCGCCCATTCAATACGCATCCAGACGACCATCTGTTTGGTCCATCCAGCGTGGTGCGGCATTCATCGGTGAAAACAACATTCATTAAATTCATTTCAACACATTTTTCAGTCCACTGAACATGCTTTTACTTGTCAATTTTGCTCAGTGGCGGTTTTTTAGCCGGGTACTTCTCTTTTCCAAGGTTCTTTCGCGTCTCACACCTCGACGTTTTTCCCATTTGCGGTACTCCAGCTGCATCAATAATTCATTTGCTAGTAGAATGAGGTGATCTAACCATCTCCCTTGCAATTTGGCGCTTATCCCTATCAGTAAGTTTCCTTACATGAGCTCTTTCAGGTGTTTTCCAACAGGTCTTACCATTTATTGCATATGTTTGATTGTTTGATGCTTTCTATTCATTTTTATTATATTTCGATGGTAGTCATTCCTTTGCCAAGCATTGATGTGATTTTCAGTAAAAAAGAATCAGTTAATCCAGCTTTTCCCCATATTTGGACACTTGCATTATCAAGCCGGCCCCCTAAAAACACCACTTAATTCAATTTTCTTAAAAACAGGATTAGTGAACTTGCTATTGCTACATATTCCGCCTGAAAAGGAAGAAAATATCTTGATTCAACGAGTTACACCAAAATTTTGGCAGTAAAACATGAAAAACATAATTTTTTTTCCAAAAATAGGATTTGCATAATCAAGCCGCACCCACTCTAATTCATTATGAAACGGACACGAAATATATAAATAAATACACGAAGAGTATTATTGTATTAGGATTACCGTTATCGCTGGTAATTTTTTAAATTACCGCTTTACCGACATCGGAAGTTTGGGAACCCGTTACCGATTTTCCGATACCGCTTCACAGGAAAAAAAAATTACTGTTAGCCACCTCTCTTCATATCACGGAAACAATTTAACCCAGGAACCTAACATTTCCCATGAGACTTTTTCTTACCAACAGGTGACAAAAAATGTCACCTGCTACTAATAAGGTGTAGGACCTCCACGAGCACGTATAACTGCAGAATTTTGAGCCACATAGAAGTTTAGCTTATGTGGAAGCACTCTGGAGGCACCAGTTTTCATTCACGGCTGCCCAGGTATAGACGATTGGAAGAAAGCAAGATGACACGAAATGGCAAAAAGGAGTTATTGCTTTTGGTCGATCTAAGGGACATCGAGTAAAGGAAAAGCAAAGTTTGCTGGTGTTTCATGCAGTACTGCTTTGCGAGTCTTCAAATAATAGAAACAGTTGGGTACAAATGGCAATACTAGAACTAATTGCGGTCACATGAAATTGCTAAAGCCTCCAACGAAGCATATGTACGAGGGGCGATACATGCATGAGTGGGTCTGTCATGTTCAGACGCTATTTTTATAACTAGGAAGTGGGCCTTTTAATTCAAATAACCATCAAACTGAATCAGGAAGGCTACACTGACTTGTAAAATGACCAAGATTTGCCATTTGCACAGTATCTGCTTGAAGATCGAACTGCTACTTTGCCAATCTTCAAGGATGATTACTACCATATACATCGGGCTAGATCAGTCATGCATTACATGAAAAGCATTCTGGCCATGCAAGGCTCCTAGAATGGCCAGTTAAGTCTCCAGACATAAACCCCATTTAGAATTTATGGGACCATCTTGAACGACAAGTATGGGGCAAAAAAAATCCTCAACTTACTTTGGCTGATTTAAGGAATCGATTGATGCAAGAGTGATTCAAAATGGATCAAGTGTACTTTAAAAATCTTGTAGACGCAATGCCCTCCAGAATTACTGCAATTATACGTGGTCGTGGAGGTCCTACACCTTATTAGTAACAGGTGACTAATTGTTTTGTCATGGAAGCTTATCACCAATCAATAAACTGACAAATATAATAAACTAGAGGGACCAAATGTCAAAAATTACGGCAAAAATTTTGTAATTAGGGTATAGTGTTACTACTTTCGGATTAGGTTTTGCTGCAAAATAGGTCATATACCTGCAGGCGTGATCTTCCATTAAAGAAACGCAAGCTGTACCACCATAAATTTTACTAGAGCATAATATCCCCTATAAGATGAGGCACACGTATCACTTTGGAATTGGTTAAGCGTTGAGCAGCACCAAGAAAATACAGTTAAAGCAAAAGCATTCGTCGAAAAGGCCCAGGGCTCACTGTAACCTGGATACCAACCTTCTAGCTTCGAAATTTGGCTGTAATGGAAATTGAATATAATTTGTTGTCTTTTCAGCGTTAAGTTACAACTCCTACGAAAATCTTCAGCTAAAGAAAGCGTAAGTAAAATGGATTATTAACGAAAGGAATGAAAGCTCCAACCAAGACTGAGCCTCTCTAACTGCTACGAAGAAATTTAGCTAAAGAATATGCGATATAGCTGATGCCCGGCAGGAACTAAAACTCTGTCAACGATACCGCCTTTCATCTAACACGCTCAGAAGAAGAAGCAGCATCGTCATATCAAAAAGTACCAGGCTAGTTTTCAAAGCGAAGCGAGATTCAGAAAATGGAGTATTTCTACTTTTGACCGTTTGTTTCAGAAGTTATATTTGTCACAGTTACTCCAAGGGCTGAAATTTTATGTTATCTCACTTTTTTCAGTAGATGAATTTTGTCTTATCTAAATCCTTAACAGCGTGAAGAAGGGAAGGACCAGTATTGGAGCAAGCAAGCAGGCGGGCGCAGAGCAAGCAACCAACAACTTTGTATTATTATATATATTATATACTATATATAGTGGATACCGCCAGAACGTGTAAGGTTTGAGTAATGAAATTTACTGTATGGTTTCTCTGGTCGCGGGATGACAATTCTGGTTAATTCTGCAACTATGCTAGTATGCAGTACATGGAAGCAGTAAAGGTGAAAGACTCAATGCTTTGTGCGTGGTAAAATCGGTGAAATTTGACTGAAGTTTTGCGATGGTTTGGGGAACGTTTTCAATATCGGGTTTCTTATCTCTGCTAAAGCCATATTTAGAGGGTAAAACCGACACGGCTCTTTACAATGACGATGTGTTGAAATTCTGAAGTTTCTTTTCCCACATTTGTCAAGGATAAAGCAACGTGTCATATAATTAATTAAGCTGGTGGGACAGCCTTTTCAGGTTGAAAATATCAATATTGCTAATGCTTTCGCCCGTACAAAACCTTGCTCTAAATTTAATTCAGGAGCGAGGAGTGTACTTGGGGATGAAGTTAGAAAGCACAGCTGGTCGAACAAATTAGCAATTAAATTAGTATTTTAAAATCAAGGTCAGAGCGGGCTATTAAGCTTTCACCTAGTTCTAGACGTTTCGACGCTATAGGTCATTATCTACAATCTTAAAATAACAAACACAAAAGTTGATACACTGGTTCTACAAAGTTTGTTATTATTCAAGCTAGAGCACCCGCGCTGTGAAAACTGACATTGAGGAATTTGTGAAGCCCCTTCTTCATGTAGCATGCTTTCGTTGCTAATATGCTTCCGGAGGATACGCTATAACGGACAATTCATCTACGCAGCCCATGATATGCAGAACAAATGTTACATTAGCAAGGAGCAGAACAGTACTGAACTTGTTACTCTGAGAGCGCATACATCCGACAAGCAGGGCAGGGTAAAGAAATTAGTTCTGAAACTAAGATTTTTTTGCTTTGTATAAAAACCAAACTCTAATCATTTGTTCCTCTCGACAGTAATAACAACTTTTGTAGTTTTCTTCAAAATCCGTTCATAAATTGTTAAGTTATGCTGCTAACAAACATTCTAACAAACAGTCCAACACATAAACAGGCCATTTCCCAACCTATCATTGCCACAAATTTAATCATTTGTCCTTCAACATCACTAAGAATTCACGTATATTGAATACAAATCCGTTCACAACCTTTTGAATTATTTTTAAAACAAGCGTAAAATCAAAGACAGAGATAAACAAATGAACGAACAAAGAGATCATCACGAAAATTTGGTCACTTGCTCTTCGTGATATATCTAACAGTTCATGGTAATGAGAACGTTGCTCTACGTTTGGGCTGGTTCATTTTGACAGGTATAAATAGACTACTCCAGACTTGTTATTACATAGCCATAAGAATAAGTCTGGAGAAGTGTATGAGTGCCTGCCAAAATTAGCAATTTGTATAAATTTCGTAAAAATCCGTCCAGAACTTTTTGAGTTATCTTGGTGACAGAGAGACAAATAGCCAGAAAGACAAATAAGCAAACTCGACGAAAACATAACCTCCCTAGCGGAGATAATTAAATTAAAATCCCGCCATCCGCGTATCCCACCGAAGGCTAAGACCGTAGTACCTCTGTGTTTTTTCCATTGAGGTGAAAACTGCTCTGTCAAAAGAAGACAGCAACCTGGAAGAAACAATTGTTTTTATTGCCCCGTGAAGAATCATCGCTTCATGCGTGCTTCGTTGATTATCTAGTGACTTTATGCGTCTTGAACTGGAAGCAAACATATTTTTCGATTCATGGACGAAATTATGAAAATCAGTCTCCATGTCAGTGCTAAGGGAAGCTGAAAATATCTTTTTTGTTTCGATTTCAAGAACTGTTTTATGGAAGAAGTGCAATCAGATAAAGGGATAAGGATCCCATTTTCATTATCATCTGTAACTTGCCCTATTTTTTGGATATCAAATCTTTAAAAGCGTGACACGCAGCATATACTGTAAATACTTAAATAAACACACGATGGTGTTTATTATATGGTTTGATTACTAATAAAATAAAGTTTGTCAAATGGAAGCTATCTTAATGGACTAGGACGAGTGCATATTGTAAGGGTTCATTATCAGCTTGTTAATGAAAAGCGACTCCAGCACACGTAGGACGGAGCATGAATTTGCAGTGCCAAGAATCGAATAGTTTTGCTGTAAAATATTATTAGGAAAAGAAGCACCAAGCTAAATATAAGAAACATTTTTGTACTTTTCGTTGCAAACGTTTCGGATCATATAAAATCCATCTTCAGTGCTAATTAAAATTACAATGATCTGTAAGGTCGAAATAAATTTAAGTACAATGGTACAGCGACACTAGTTTCTCGAATGCCTTAAAAAGAATAAAAGCTACCTAACTAATATTCGGGCCTAGAACCTAAAGATTGCTACCGATAGTAAACTATTTAATCTATGATATTTAAAGGTGTGGCTGGTGAGAGCTGGTTTACGGGAACTGATACAGATGGATTCTAGAATTCTGAGGTCCTCTGCATCGTGACAACTGTCTATAATATGGAGATTCGTTCTCCTAATTAGATACCCCTCGGTTAGACTATGATTGCGAATGTAATAATTACTATAAGGCGCTGTTAGTTGTTCCCCTGTCCTATATGAGACACCTCTGTGTTGGGCGACCCTAATGCAGAATTGTACCGTAGTACTCCCTACATATGACAGCTTGCAGCTGTCACATGCGTACTCATACACAACACCAGAGCGACTAAGCTTGTCGAGGGGTTCACCACACTTGAAGAAGGATCCTATAGTTGCCAAGTTCCGTAAATAAAAGGTAGACGAGACTTGGGATAAAATTTGGTCATCAGTGCTGAAATTTCTCGCTGTAAATCTTTCGTTTTCGCCCCAATATACCGTAAGTTGAGGTATAGTTTGTGTTTTTGAACTGTTTGTATAGATGGTTGTTGCAAAATTTGTTATTTAAAAAACGCCTTGAAACATAATTAAACAACTTCGACGGGTAATAGTTCTCCGTAAAATACTTTCTTAGTAACACTGCTTCATTGTGAAATGACTGAAAAGAACAACAAATGCGGTATGCTCGGTAAAGCAAAGTTAGTATAATTGTATTTTAATAGGTGAAAGGAATGCAACTGAAAAAGTTTGTGCCCAGGCCTGAGAATGTTGGCTTGTGATATACGGACGTGACAAATTCGTTTTCTTTAGGACTTACGAGAACGTCTAAAAATGATATTTTCCCGTCAGTTTCATTATCTAGCGGGAATTTTAATTTTTCATGTCGGCTGTTGCAGTAATTATAAAAGGACTCGGCTTGCTGTTCATTGCGTACAAGCATAAACGCACCGTCTAAATATCTGCAGTAAAAATGAGGTTTTATATTAGGAGGACAGTTTTATACATGTGTGGTGGGTCACTTTGGCGACTTTCACTACCTCTGCTCACGCCCGATCGCCCGCCTTCCTTAAACCTCCCATTGAAGAACTAGAACGAGCAGTGGAGGCTTGGCGCGGCGCAGCGGCTCAGTCTCTGTTACNACCAACTAGCTTGGTCGGGCGGTGAGGTGGTGCCTTAGTGTGGCACATCGGGTGAGCATTGCGGCGGCAGCAGCATTGGCAGCTGTCTTTGTGGTGTACGCCCAGCCCGCACCCCTTCCCTCCAAAACGACGCGCTGCCTACGACACATGGGTTTCTTCAAAGTTATTCAAAAAAATGTGCCATCAAGGGTGACAATGCTGATCCCATTGCTAGACTGTCTGTTTCTTTATAAAGCTTTCCGTCGAACTTAAAATAAGTATTTAGTAAGGTTAATTCGAGTAGTTTTTTTAAATCGTTCCGCTGAAAATTATGAAAAGGCATTTCGTCAACAAATATTCTACCTAAAACCAGGTACTTCAATTGCTGTTTTTACAGAAATACTGGTGTAAAGATATTCTATATCTTAGCTGCACATGAACAGGTTATTAGCATTGGTTATGTCTTTTATTTTCCTAACAAAATCATCAGATTGCTTAAGAGTAAATTCGTTCTCAGCAAATGGTGACAGCAGAGGAACTAAAACTTTGCCTAACTTAAAATTATGCGTTCCGCAGGCAGACATAATGGGACGCACCGGGCAGTTGTCTTTGCGAACTTGCGGCAAACCATATAAAAAACCTAACTTTGAATCAACTGAGAAAACTATATCGATGAAATTCATCTTAGATTATATTCTTTTTTTTTCAAGGCGCCAAGGTTATTGTTTAATTTGTCTTCTAGTTTTAAAATAAGTTTCTTTTGTTCAACAGTAGGAGTTTGAAATTTTGCACTATTGTTTAATATTGCTCTAACTTTCTCTTTGTACTTTGTGCAATCGAGAATTACGGTGCCCCATCTAATTTTGTGATATAAATGCTATTATCACTAGCGAACATTTTAAGCGTTTTGCGTCGTCACGGGAGAATAGCGGATATTGGTTATGGTATGACCGAAAGCTCTAATGAAATCTCTTTGCACGCATTTCAACTGCTTAAGGAAGGCGGTGCTTGCAGTATTTATTTGCCATGCCAGATCAAGTGCTTGACATTTTTTGTAGAATTTTCAAAACATAAATAATACTTATAAAATCTCAATTTATGCATTGGTTTAAGAAAATCTAATCCAAGTAATAGCAGTCTTTGTTCATTTTCGGAAAGCGACCTTTCAAAAGATTATGAATGAACTTCTTGCATCTAAATGACACGAAAATTGCTTATCCCGAGGACTGAGGAACAACTAACAGCGCCTAGTAATTCTTCCATTCGCAATCATAGTCTAACCGAGGGGCATCCAATTAGGAGCACGAATTTCCACATAATAGACAGTTGCCACGATGCACAGGACCTAAGAATTCTAGAATCCACTGTATCTGTTCCCGTAAACAAGCTCTCAATAACTGTCAATCGGCCACACCTTCAAATATCATAGATTAAATAGTTTACTATCGGTAGCAATCTTTAGGTTCTAGGCCCGAATGTTAGTTAGGTAGCGTTTATTCTTTTTAAGGCATTCGAGAAACTAGTGTCGCTGTACCATTGTACTTATAATTATTTCGACCTAATAGATCATTGTAATTTTAATTAGCACTGAAGATGGACTTATATGATCCGAAATGTTTGCAACGAAAGTGCAAAAATGTTTTTATATGTAGCTTGGTGCTTCTTTTCCTAATAAAAATACGGTTTCCTAAGAATCAGCCAATTTGTTATAAGTGCCGTAAAATAGGACTATTGCACTGTTTTGCATGTGTGCAGATTGCTTAATGTGACGGTGTAGTTAAGGGGTTGCTGGTCCAAAACTCCTGCCCATATGCTCGAATGTTCTAATCTTCGGCGTGTGCGAGGAAGAACCAACTCGAGGAGACCCACACAATGAGCAACGTTATTGATAACAATAGGCGAGAACAGATGAGTAGGTAGCGTTTTTTAATACAAAGATTGTATAAAACCTAAAGTTATTTACTAAAACAGTTCGAAAATCAGTGCACATAAAATATTTATTTGCTAGGGATACCAAATCGGTTTTAAGTTTTTCTGACTGAGTGCCGAAGAAAGACAAAGTGACAAAACTACTTCTTCTTGTCTACAGTTACTGCCACAGTTCCACAAGACAACTTGCTGTGTAAAAGTTTCTTTATCAAATCATGAACTAAATATAGTGTATAACCAGTTCTGAAAAAGTAGTCTTTGATAAAGTAATTCTTTATGCAGTGATAAGTAATCACAACCAGAACAAATTTCATATGGTGATAAAGTGGAGTCCTAATGCTATTATTGAATCTAAACGTACAGATCAGGATTGGACTGAATACACAGTAGGCAAAGGAGTAAATGGCTTACCTAGAGGATTTTTCTACTCTGAAGTCATCGGCTGAGATGTCCTTAGGCAAAGTGTCTTCGTTATTTTCGACGTTGAATTCTAAAAACGTTTCGTAAGCTGTTGCCGAGGTCTCAAGCGAAGAACGTTTTTTAAAAAAACAGTACCAGGGCGTCCAGCCCCTACGCCGGTCTTTGAGCGTGACCACACTAGCTAAGGGTGCACTCAACACATGTCTCTGGGGAGCTGCGGCGTGGGAATGTGAATCACTTGCACTCGACAGTTGGATACATCGGGAGTCTGTGGGACGTTTAAGGCCGCTACATCGGTATTGATCAGGCGTATAGCTTGAAGATGGTTTGTAGTATTCAGGACTGGGACTGCTGTTGTATGAAGGAGAGTCGGGGTAGTTGACAGGGGTGAGCGGGAAGGCTGTGTTCTCTTCCGACAGCGTCACATCATCCAGGCAAGGATTTGTGTGACTGCCATCACCAGAGCCGCGCAATGTGCGCTCTCCTGAGTTACTACCACGTCGAAAAATACTAGTAGCCTTTGATACAGAATTAATCTTATCACAGTTTAGTAAAGAGCAACACCAAAACATGACCCTGGGAGAGGCAGTGGATGTTAAATAAAAGTAGAAAAAGTTGCAGTACTAAAAGGGTGGGCAGACACTACATATACCGGCCAGCCACCGGTCCTGGAAGTGGTGGCTATGATAGCAGCAGTGCAGTAAACAAGACACTCGTAGCTAAGACAAAGAATGCAACGAACTTGGCTGGAGTCACACCAGGCAGTCGCATGAGCGAGGGGTGCGAGGATACGCGCCTCTCATGGTCCCGCTATCGTACACATGCTACCGAGTTAAATGTATTCCAGGACAAGGTGTGAGCTGCCCACTCTGTAAGTTATCTGAGCTAATGCATAACTAGCCTCGAAATTCGAAGCAGTGGTGCGTGTATCGCTAATCCGTTCATCAAAAATTAACTGCCATAAAAATAACAGTCTATTCATTCTTTAGGAATATAACGATAATACTTCAAAGTTAACGATAACCCGCTAACCCGTTGACGTTAATTTCATTGTAAAAAATCTGTTATTGCTCTAAAATAACCTAAAAAAGTTTACAAAAATATACAAAAAAATATAATATTGTTAGCGTTATTTGGTAGCTCCTTATGAAAACTTTGGAACACCTACATATATGAGCATGTTCGCTTGGGCGCAAATTTAAACTATCGAGGCTTGCTTGATTCATTCAGCATTTCAAGCAGGTACGCAGGCTTCGACCAGCTGAATTGAGTTTAGGCCTTGACTCTGAACTTCCAGAAACTCAGCATCGCTCCGTAGAATGGATAATTAGCAGGCTCAGTGCGCTATATATTAATCACTATATTAAATATGGAAAATGTAATCGCGTTACTTCCAACAATTGCAGACTCAAAGTGACAAAGTCAAAATCTTTTCTTGTCCGAAGTTTCGACGCAATTTCAGCAAGAAAGTTATTGTGAAGCTATGAGCTAAAAAATATTGTTAAAGAGGCCAAAAAATGAAAACACGATCTCTACATCCTTTTTCTTTTAATTTCTTCCTCCATTTTGTTCAGTGAAGGCATAGTTGCGCTTGAATGAAATGCATTTGAACAATATGTACACTTGACAGACGAGCGAATTCAAAACTTTTTATTTGGAATTGCTTATTTTTTCTTAATTTAGATATGTTTATACTTGTCGCGGCTAGCACGAATTCTCATCTTTTTACTTTAACTTATGTATATCTTTTGCCATGCCCTGACGCGATCATTCCAACGGCCGAATTAGTCGCACTCCGATTCAATCTAGAATATTCTTGTTCGACAAAGCTTTCCGCGCCAGTTTACCTTCTCGCAACGCATGCCTTCGCCCCCCCCCCCCATTAATTATTATCTCGTGGAAATTCCTTTTGAACCTTCCGGTTGCCCTTTGCTAAAGTTTTAACGACCCCAGCAAGCGCTTCTAACGTCCCGCTCTTAATAACCGTGCTCAAAGGGCTCGTATGCTTTCTGTGATTACGCTTCTGAATTTCGTTACGCTAATCCCTCGCGGCCGCATCTTCGGCTCGCCCTGGAACCTCGTGCGTCCGCGCAGTGCTTGTTATGGTTTGCAAAAGCCATAACAAGCCATAATACTCTTATTGTAGACCTCCGTACCTGAAATTCGAAAACTGAGGCGATGTTCACGGTCTCAAAAAGCCGGCAAATTTTCGGGTAAATAAACCGGTCGCCAATTGCTTCAGTATCAGTCTCGATCTCTTTGCAGCCATATCTACAGCTCATATCCAATGTTTCACCTCCATGTACTATTGTAATGTTTTTTGATCGGGTGTACAGGTACTGATTGGGCGAGACTCAAAGCGAGGATTTCAGCTTATACAGTAGATCATTCCACAAAACGGTCCAAGAATTGAAAAAACTTTTTCCCCAAGTTGAAAACGTCTCTACTTAGTCTGTGGATAGTTTTTTGAGAGATACGGCGGTCGGAGCTCACATCAGTTTGAGGAAATGCATATTAAACTGTATACCTACATTGATTATTCAACTGATTCAAGTATTAATTTATCATATTCCTGTTTTAGTTCAATCAAGATGTCATACACGTTTTGGTTTCATTCTTTCCTTATCCTTGCTCCACACAAAGTGCTTCTAACTACGGCTCATAGTAATTGTAGTGTTGAAGGACAGGTGACCTTAGAAAAAGCGTTGACGAACAGTCATTCATCAAGCGTCGACGAAAATTCGGAACTAACTATCCTTGAATGTAGTTCGAGCCTGGGTGCTCCGGCCACACTGGTGCACCGCCTCCACTGCAGGGGATGTAGAGGTTAGTTCTGCAATCCCGTTGCCAGTTGGGCCACCAAGCAGTTGCTGGCTGCCGCCCGCTGGTAGTGCGGCACCCGAGACTAGTCTCACACCGACACCAGAAACGTGTCCAAAATCCTCTTGAATATCACCAGATCACCCTCGATTCACGAAGATTCCGCGGCAGCGATTTCAACAGGCGCGGTCACATCACGGAGAACGACTGCTCATAGATTGTCCGTACACCAGCCAGAGCTCGATTATTAAACGAAGGAATAACACAGAGCTTGTCAAAGCGGATGTGGTTCCTTGTGTAAATTCTAAGTTCTCGGTCTGTAAAGTTAGGAACCAGGCTCGTTATTATATTCCAGGTGTAGATTATCAAGTAGCGTTCCCTGTGCCGCTGAAGGAAGAACAGCGAGAGTCGCCTGAGACGCTCCAAGTAGTCTGCCTGTTGTAAGCCTAAAATTCTTGCTGTGAACGTCGCTCGATTCCCTCGAGCTTTTGGATTTCACCCACCGTCAATGAGTTCCAGACCTGACAGCAATGCTCCACAAAAGGGAGAGAATAAGTGCTTTATACAGGGCCAGTTTTTCTCGTCTTGAACGTTCTCCAAATCCATCCCATTTGCCGACGACATCTAGCCACCACCGCATTGATGTGCTCGTCAAACTTCCCATTTTCTTGTACGGTAACACCTACGTCTCTGCTCTGCTACTCAATAACCTCGCCACTTGCTGTGACATACGAGAACCCAGGGTCAGGGTGCTGCCCATAGAGCAGCAATTCAAACTTGTTGTCGTTAAATTCCACGTTATTCTCTCGAGTCCACCTGTATATTTTGCCTAGGTCTCTCTAGGGCTCGGTACTATGTCCATTGTTCGAAATCCCACGGAGCACTCGCGTGTCGTCAGCAAAGAAGGACGCTCTCGACGAGGTGAGATCACTGTCCATGTCCGAAACATGCAGCAGGAACAACAGAATCCCCAGAACTGAGCCTTGAGGCACCCCACTGATCACGTCCGCTTCACTCGAATGGCATCCGTACACGACGATCGTCTGTCTCCGACCAACGAGAAAACTGTAGACCCGTTTCAGCAGCTTACCTCCGATGCACAATGTTCTCAGCTTCCGCAACAGAATACCGTGATCAACCTTGTCGAAGGCCTCAGTGTAGTCCAAGTACACCACATCTACAGCCTCACCTCCTCCAAATCTTTCTGCCATCACCCTCTGATGTTCCAGCAGTAGGGAGACGCATGACCGTCCCCTTCGAAAGCCGTGTTGATTAGGATTGAATAGATTAGAGCTTTCAAGATGGTGAACAGCACAGCGAAATATTACCCTCTCAAAGACTGAACAACGTGAGATGTTAGGGTGATTGGTCAATAGTTCTTTGGAAGGTGTTTTTCCCCTTCCTCGTAAATTGGGCTAATGGAGCCCAACTTCAGCAAGGGTGGCACCTCTCCCAAGTCAAGAGGTTTCGCCATAGAAAGTAGAGAGGGTTTTAGCTGCTGCCGGCACGTTTTATGGAGAATGGCAGGAATGCCATCTGGTCCAGGAGCAGACGTATGGGCGACCTCCCCGATGCTGCTGTCGATATATTCTTCCCTAAATTGGACGTTATCAACCTCCATCGGCTCATCAGACTCCAACAACTGCAACAGTACGCTTTCGGTGTTGCTATACTTAGGCTGGCTAAAACTGAGTCATATTGCTGTCGGAGTACTTCACTCTTCTCCTGTGGGTCGCTGACGGTCTCTCCATCTCGAGTAAACGGACCAATCATAGTATGGGTTTTGAGCTTGCTGTTGGCATACCTGTAGAAATATTTGAGATTTCGTTTCATAGCCGCCACCGCTGTTGCTTCTTCGTGCCTGGCCTGGGCTTCATGTGACAAATTGAGCTGCTCTGCAATCTCAGTAGTAGTGTTTATAATTCGTCTCCGAGCTGAATCGTCACTGAGGCCCGGCAGCCTCTTTGGCCCCTGTCAGACGAGCGGTTTTTGCCCGCTGGCGGTCAGGCCGCCTTTACCATGTCACACGGGCGGGTCGGCCGCTACTAAACCGATGCAGTTTAATAGCGGCCGACCCGCCCGTGTGACGTGGTAAAGGCGACTGTGGCTTCTGTTCAAGACTTGCCGGTGCAGCGAAAGGTAAATTTAATAATTAGTAAATCAAGTAACTAACACCAACAGTTAATAATTGGGGGATTAAAGCGACTGTGTTGCCGTACCGCCGCTAAAATTATGACCGAGAGGCCCAGAAGTGCACTGGTCTAGCTTACGCCAAGCAGCCAAGAGCCCAAAAAGTAGCGGGTAGCCCAAATCAAAAATTTAGTACCGTGAAGGCCTCAAAAGTAGCCCAATCCGCTACTTGTAGCCCAATCTGGCAACCCTGCTGCCGACCGCTGTGGGTGCGTCCCCTAAAAACCACTCGTCTGCCATAGCCAGGCGGGCTGGCCGCGGCGGTTTCAAGTGGGGAGACGCGTCTCACCCGCCGCGGTCAGGCTGGTCGACCGCCCGTGTGACATCAGCCAGCGTTTTACATAGGAATTAATATAAACTCTTTCAAAAGCGGTTCCGCGGCGGCTGACCCGCTTTGCACCCGCGGCGGCCAACCCGCCCGTCTGACAGGGCCTTTTAGGAGGTGCGTTCTTTCTCCCATGAGAATTTTACGTTCTCAAGAAATAATAGACTTCTGCTGGCGAAACCTTAGCGGTGTGTACTTTAGGCAAACTCTTTTCAGGGTATCATGCAACTTATCAACACGTCGGCTTGGGATAGGCCTGCCAATAGCGCAGTCCAATCAGCTTCTGCTAATAACCTTTGCATGCCCAGCCAGTCCATACGTTCACTCATAAAATTTAATGCTCTAAGATGGTCCCCCGGTTCACCTTCTCTATCCCGCTCCGGGGAGTGGGATGAGGCCCGAGTCCGAGGTCAGCTCGCACTATTATCGAACGGAAGTCTGAGATAAATGTGTCCTCTACCGTAAGCTGCCGGACTTGGCTCTCCACTGGTGGTACAGAATAGATCGAGTACTTTTTTCTGGCGAGTAGGTACATCCACAAATCGTTCAAGGGCGAAGTAGTCCATAAAATTCAATAGGCAGGCTATCTGAAGTCGAGACTCGTTTGAGCCTCCATACGCACCGCCAACAGACCAAATCATCGTCGGAAAATTAAAATCGCCCATCATAACAATTGTTGGCAGCGGTTGCCCCAGTTTATCTATGGCGGCCCAAGCGACATCAATGGCTGGAGCAAAGTTTGCCATATCGCAGGTTGGTGGCCTGTAGATTGTCAATATAACCAGCCTTGGGCCTTGGCTTTTTCAGCCACAAAAGGATATGCTCCACCACGCCACTCGAGCCGGAAGACAACACAGTGGTGTCACGAGCCATTGATTCTCTCAGGTAAACAGCCATCCCACACTTTTTTCTTGCCGGCTAATCTGTCTGCACGAAATAGCTTATAGTCGTCTATAGCGACTTCGACATCCGCTATATCTTCATTGAGGTGAGATACTGCAACAGCAATAACTGCAGTTTGGCCAAGCAAGGTTCTATCGCGGAGTATTTCTACCTTAAATCTTCGGTGGAAGGGCCGCAATCCTTCTATATTAACAAAATATCATCTCGTTGAGCAAATCTGCTGCTACAACCGGCCTTGGCAGGTGCACATTAAGGTTTTCTGAGAGTAGTGCGATTTGTAATTCCGTTCTCTCATCAATGCGTCCAGTTGCTCCTGGATGAGCCGGATCTGCTGCGTCAGTCCTAAAAAAAACAGTTGTTCGCAGATCAGTTCCTGGCAGATCGCGTTCACCGCTTCTGGAGCCACTGCCAGGGCCCACAGCAACACCATCTTTCGCTTTGTTCCCACGAACAACGTGGGCAAAAGATGGAGGGGGATATTGTGGGGCCCAAACCACTGGCTCTTGCCGCAATGGTTTAGGAGTGCGAGTAGTCTCCTTCGGCAAAGTCCTCTTGGATAGACCCGATGGGTGGTCTACACATAGTGCTTCTAACTACGGCTCATAGCAATTGTAGTGTTGAAGAACAGATGACCTTAGATGAAGCGTTGACCAACGGTCATTCATCAAGCGTCGAGGAAAGTTCTGAACTAACATAACATGAAAGTGATAAACAATTCAATACGTTTGATGATCGGTGAAAAAAATTAGCTACTTTCGCTTGTTGTCGGTTTCAAAGTTAAAGTTGCACGAAAATCTACTTCTGTGTCCTATATACACAATACTGAAAGCCTCAAGGTTTCACTCAATTTTTGGTGGGAATCTGCAGGTCGAGGGGGGAAGTCCAAGATATTGGGAAGGAGCCTAATGGGTGGCAGCCCAGTGAGAATGTTTTTTTTTTATTTTGTTCATTTGTTTTTAATCGAGAGACGCAAAAGAGCGAGGTGAAATGGTAATGCGAATTTATCAAAACATTGCGCCTTGCACAGGTCCGCCCCGAAAAGGATAGTGCGCCAAAGGCGCATTGGCGCAAGGAGTGGGGCACAGCTGCCAGCCTCCACTTCACAGAAGAAAACTGCGTCTGCGAAAGGTTGAAGAGTAATCAAGTGACAACGCCCGAGCCTCGACTGAATGTGGTAATACCAACCCTCCTATTTGACGTTCTGGACTAGTCAAGGCCATTGGGCTAACCTTAAGATAATTTTGAAGAGCTAACCGATCGATGACCTCTAACAAATTTATACGTTGCAGCAAAACTCAAGCGACTCGGAAAGAATTCAAACGCCTTTCAACATAAATCAGGCGATGCTTGTGCTTTTGCACATCTTATTATTGAAATGCAAGCATCCTAACACTGCACAGATATTAATCACGATATACCAGTACTGTGAATTCCATTTTCGTAGTAATAGCACTATTGCAAAATGGATAGGTTCGAACGGACCTAAGCTGCTGCAGAAAAGATGTGTTCCAGCAAGAATCTAAGCGTAGCATTTCGCTTCCCTAATGTGAATGGGAAGAACTTGAGAACCTTCAGGATTCCGTTCACCGTTAGTGGTTAAATGGTAAGCAGTGTTGGCAGGAACGCCACTTGAACATCATATTTTTATGGTTGAAATGTAATGTACTCTTTTCATGACGGCTCACGTGCAAATGAAAAAGTTTTGCTATGAGACCTGCACATGTAACTTACAGAACGTCTTTTCAGTTTCTTTCTACATGGAAAATGCATTATGCATACAGCCTGTGGCAGGCGTGACTGAGCTTTAGCATAAAAAAAGCTGTAGGCTGTAATGAAGATGCCGCATTTCTTGTTGAGTATCGAACTGCGGAACTTACCCGCGCAGCGAATAAAAAATGTTAACAGGAAAGTAATAGGGACGGTGACGTTGCTCTTAACAACAGCTCTTCGTTACAACACGGGAAGTTTGAGAAGGTTATGGGCAGCTGCGAAGGGATCGCTACACCAGCACAAGCAAACAAGAATCTATCCTTCGGCCAGCCACACTCTGGGGCGTGTGTCGTGTTCTACAGCCTCTTACCAAGCAGGCTAAAAGTCAATGACTACAAATAATGCGGCATAAAAAAGTTTCGCCACAGAAGTTGCGCATTGCATATCAAATCGTAATATGGTTATAATAACGCTGTGAATGAGCTTCTCTACTGCTCCTCACTACCATAACTTAACACGAATCACATGCCACTGAGAATGTGAAGTTGTTTCATAACATGTCACAGGCATCAATGAGATGCAGTAATGTCAGCGGCTTCAATTCGTCAGGTGTTACAGAGTGACAGTTGGCGATTGTCAGGCGACGACAGCCGCAGCGCCGCACAGCACCTCAACAACCGACAGCGCAGCTCACACTGACGGCCCGCGGCCCGCGGTACGTACTCGACACCAGTCGTTTTGATTCGACCGTTCGCTCCATTTTAGCTCTATGCTGAACCCTTTTTGCTCGTATTTATGTACATTTCATGATGTAGTTTGTCTAAAGTTTTTCTTGATTAGTTTGTACTTTGAGCACGTGACAGCCATATATATTGCACGTCACTGACAAATAGTACGGCTGACCCACGCTCCGTAGATATGGCACACAGGCCTCCAGTCCATGAATGAAGTTCTGTGGACAGCCGTGCCTGCAGACAAGCTCTTCGGTAGCGATTATGCTATATCGTCTGGAATCCTTTCCAGCAAATGTGAGTGCTACATGTTCGCACAAGACGAGCATCATTACAACAAGATAATAATTGCAAAAAACCTATCCAAAGTTAAGGAATAACTTCTTAAATTTGGCATTGGCGTGCAAGTGCAGTCGTGACGTCATCACCTCCGATCAATGAAGGGCCGCCCACCCACGGCAGTCCGAGCGCGTCACGATGGGGCAGAACAGTTGCATATATGGACGCTCCTCGCCACTGCAGCTGTGGGCCAAACGATGTCGCATATCTCTCTGCTGCTATCACCCGAGATGGTCTACATGTCCTGCTTCCGTACGCAAGTTTTCACTCATTTTGTTTGCTCTATTGCAGCAAAAGGGGTTGAACCTGACCCTTTCTACATTTTCTATGTATTTTCTGTGCTATTTATTGCCTCTCTGGGCGGCGTGACATAACCGCAACCATAGAGCCAGAAATTGTTCATTCCTTTGAACCAAAAACGAAGTTGAACATACCGCTCTATCTTACTGCTTAATGAAGCAGCATGATACAATATTCGCTACTATTTGGCAGACAATTCACTACATCGTTTTTTGTCAGAGTGATACCATTAGATAACATTGCATTAAATATATTAGTGTATATATATATATATTCCTGTAGTTCGGGAGAATAAGAGGACGCGGTATTTACACCCATATAACGTTCCAATGTGCGTTTATTGCTCAGCGTTAATCTCTAATTGGCCTTACTTAGCGTCGGTCTTTAATGACGATGCTAAGTCAGGCTAATCAAAGATTGACGCTAAGTAACAAATGGCTAACCAACATTACAATGAGCTCTCGAGGTTCGACCGAGAACCTTGTAGCTCAGGTAGCGCAGGTCTGGTTCTGCCAATATTCTAAGCAATATACGTCCTAGGACACTTCAAAACACTAGACAAACCAGTCCTACGCCACCTAACCTACAAGGTTCTCGGCCTAACCTCGAGAGCTGATTGAGCTAGCCTTCTATTCTCTGTAGGGTTGTGGTCGGTGGCAGAAACCAAAACGCGTATTACCATCGAGAAGACGGCGGAACGATCCGTAGATTTTTCCCGTCCTCTTTACGTAGAGATAGATATCCTTAAAATTACTATCCTTTGGTAAATTATAAAATTGAAAAAGTCGACACGAACTAATAATTAAAACTTGAATTGTCTGTACCACTCGTCACAACCATGGCTGACACTTTTCCCCCCGACTGTACTCGCCCGTTTTTCTTCCGCTTCCCGTGCCGCTCGACGCCTATATGAGGACCCAATAGCGCACTGTGTCATTAGCCCTCTAGNCCCTGCTAACACCATAACTTAGGTCTCCTTAATTAATAAAAAAAATTGTTAGGTATCCATTAAAGATTTTATTAGGCTTTTGAAAATGGGAGAAGTATCCCGAAACGTCAAGTTTTAATTATTAGTTCGTGTCGACTTTTTCAATTTTAGATATCCTTATTTCCGAAGGAGGACATGTGTCCATTTTCGATCTTGTGAAAATGTCCCCTTCCAAAAACGCAATATATGCATAAATGTGCTCCTCGTCTCCCTATTAGCGATATATATATATTCTTATATCTCGTGGTTTAACATGACAATTTTTCTCGTTAGCCTACCAAAAGGTCGTTAACACGACAATATTTGTATCAGGTTATTGAACTGCCCCTTTGCTGAAGCTCACGATTGAAATGGCCTGGTTGTCATGGTTCTGCCAACATCCAAATGAGCTAGGTTTCATAAGGCTAGGTAGAAGGCAAGGACTGGTTCTGTTAACGATCAAAAATTGACGCTAAGTAAGGCTAGTCAAAAATTGACGCTGAGTTATAGACGCACACTGGGTCGTTAGCAGAACCAGTCCTGCCCTAACCTATATGAGTGTTAGCTGGTTGTTGGCAAACTGCCTTGTCCAACTGTGGTGGTGGTGGGTGGCAGTATAAAAAATTCTGGACGTTTATCTATCGAGAAGATGGCGTTTTTCATCCGTAAATTGTTCCGGGTAAGTTAAATTTCAGTTCTAATTTGAGTAGATTTTTCTGGGTAAGTTAAATTCCAGTTTTAATTCCAGCGGATTTTCTTAAAGTAAGTTAAATTTCCGTTTTAATTCCCGTGGATTTTTTCTTCCTAAATCGCTAATTTGGACGACAAGCTGTCGTCCTAATGGGCGGTTTTAGTCCGATGTCGTTTTGAACCGTGATACATGAGAATATATATCTTTTCGTTGTTTATTTCATTTATTCGATTACTTTTTACTCGCGGGACCCGTGGAAATTCCACGGTTATCTATGATTTACTCTTTCCTAAGTGCAATGCACCCAAAACAACGATTTTATACACTGACTTAGTTAAAACCTAACGTACTTTGTTCGACTTGAGGCTCTTGAGGAGCCTCATCCACTTCGAAGTCGGGTAGCCACTGACGAGTTTCATGGGTGTTTCAGAATAGAGCTGACTTGATTTGACTCAGTCACCATGCCGCAGCATGGCTTCATCTAGCACATTATTAGGTTGCAAAAAATAAAAAATAAATAAGTAAAATAAACTGCAAGCACCATCAAACTACTATGATTTACACTATTGTAACCGCCAGTGGAAAACTTTCAGGTGTCACTCCAAAGAGCATGGCGCTCTCGGAAATGCTGAGGTTGTACAGTTTACACCCCACAATGAAATCAGTAGATGATCTCTTCGGCGAGAACGTCTATAAATGTGCTACACCCGCACCACGGCTGGTCAACAAGCTCTTTCTATTTCTGGAGCTAAGCTTTGGAACGATCTTCCCAATTTACTACACGATGTGACTGAATATAATCAGTTCGCTACAATGGTGTTGTCGCACTTTGAGAGACCCTAATATTGAGTTAAAATTTTCTAGGCAAAGGAACACTCTCTCCCATCTGTAGTAGAAATATCATGATAGGTAAAAATAAAGGTAAAGTAAACTTAGACCACACCCTCACTTGGGAAACCCACATGCACTGGTTTGTGCTGCGGGTATAGGCCCGCTGGACCCAGATGAGAAAGTGTAGTTGCAGTCGACATCGGATCACCAAGAACTATGGCGCCAATTTGACGGAAGGAACAAATGACCCGATACCCCCAACCATCCCCCCCCCTCATTCCTGAGGAAGGCAGTTCCGCCACGGCGCCGTGCATGCACACACAACTGCCGAGTCAGCACACTAAGATCTGCAAAGAGCTCGCTGCCTGGCTGGGCGTCGAACCTAGTTGCAAGCCATACATGGTGTTAGAGCTGAGAACGGAAGCATGTTGATGCCGTGGCGGCGGTTTATCACGCACAGATACATTGATACAACACAACATTGTTTGGTACATGAGTAAGAATCAATTACAATGATGTATTTGCATAGCCACTATAAGTTAAGCATAACTCTTTGGGTACACTTAAAACCATAACAGCATAAAAAAACGGCTAATATAATTGCAAGGCATAATTTTTAAAACGTTATTTTTTAATAGATTATCAGAAATTGGGTCTAATAAATACAAAGGAATTTTGTTGAGAAGCGGTGCAAGTTGAAAAACCGTTGAACGTTTCTCAACGTCAACGCGCACATTAGGGTGATGGTGAACAGAACGACTCATTTCGTAATTTTGTTGGGGAGTAAATGGACTGAAATGCTTTTGAAATGCTTCAGGATGATTAGTAAACACGAATCGAAAAAATTTAAGTATGGAATAGTTGTAGGCATCCTGACATTGCTACATTTTTAGGGCAGAATACACATCATTGCAATTAATTAGAGGTATATTGGTAGCGTTACGCTTAACGTGCAGTTTTGGTCTAAGTATATTGTTCAATAATACCTCAAGTTTATGAATGTGACAACGTGGGGCACCACCCCAGATGATGATATCCTGGAATAAACACTGAGTGAGCTAATGAGTAATAAACCATTTTTAGTGATTCGCTATCAACAAAGCTGGATATTGCATAGATCATACCAAGAACTCTGCTCAGCTTACGTCTTACTGCCTCGATGTGGACCTTGAAATTCAGCCTTTCATCCAGAAACAATCCAAGATACCTTATCTGAGGCATCCACTCTTGCTGATTTTGTTAAAAAATTAGGTGGCAACTGTTGGTGAGTACATGGGCAGAGAGAACAGCATGAAGTTGGTTTTATTTTCATGGCAGTTAATCTATTTTGAATTAACCATTCGGACAATACATTTACGAAATTTTGTACACCCGCTAGAGCAGCCTGCAAATTACAACTATTGGTGTAGAAAACGGCATCGTCTGCGTACATGCAAAGAGTAGTTATATCATTGATAAAAAAGTTGAAACTACCGGAACTAGAACGCTTGCTTGGGAACACCTGAGGTAATGAGTGAGATTTGGCGTCGTTACAGAGCACATATTGGTCCCTGTTAGACAGTTAACTTTTAATCAGAGCATTGGCAGCGTTCCGAACGCCATAATATCTTCTAAATTGCTGTTTTCGCTCTCTGATACTCTCAGAACTGTAACACACGGATTGCAATAATACTGTGTACCTAAATGTTTTGTGACTGCAGAAATTTCCATGACTTTCCGTAACAAAATGACTATATTTCATGGAATAGATACGGGTTTGATTTGTGACATTTATTTGGCTCTACATCGAAGTAGAATTTATCAATGACCTGTTCATAGTCTCAGTGCGTCAAAGATAGGATATTTATTTTCTCAAGGAACTATTATCAAGTTTTTAGTTTACTACAGCTGCTGACTCGCTTGAATCAACAACTGCCAGCGCTACCACTATCCTCAAATTAATTGCAGTGATGTGTATTCTACTCTGAAAATGCTGCAATTTCAGGATGTCTACAACTATTCCTTACTTATCGAAATTCATTTCGATGTTAAAATACTTGTACTTTGGACGTCAAGCATAAAAGAACTTCATGTATATTATATCACAGCAACGTTTTGATATCACATATACTATTTTCAGGCTAGTATGTACCATCTGAAATGTTCAGGGCGAAATTATAGGACATAAATAAACAAAGACTATCAGCATGCTAAAGTATATACAAATCTGTTAATTAACGTAAAATAATACTTCTTCTGGACTACGAATGTAACACCGGAGAATATATGTCTCTAGACAACCATTACATCGGGCTTACCAGGATGACGCTGCAAAATAGGTTGTATCATCTACTATATAATAATTCACGTCGTGTTTTTATTTATTTATTTATTTATACATTTATATCTTTCCTGTCACGCTCTATGGGAATAACATAGGAGAAAATTCAGATTTCAAAATGTAAAAAAA
>LQNS02278187.1:1885269-1897210 GCA_001587735.2 Parhyale hawaiensis
CAGTCTGGACTGCAACAATGCAGTCTGGACTGCAACAATGCAGTCTGGACTGCAACAATGCAGTCTGGACTGCAACAATGCAGTCTGGACTGCAACAATGCAGTCTGGACTGCAACAATACACACTGGACTGAAATGTGTGAACCGGTATAGGTTCTGCTAACTCAACCACAGCTGAAAGTACATTTAATAAGAAGTCGCAGCAAACTACCGACGCTTGAGAGTGTGAAGGCAGCAATACACTCTGTCACGGAGAGGACGCTCTCCCGAGCAGTACTTGAAGCGACCTGTGAGAGCGCAGCCAATGAGTACTGTACATGTGGTGCAAGCAGCCAAAGATGTAAGGGTAACTCATTACAACCAAGAGTCCCAAGTGAGTCATAAGAAAGAGACGACCTTACACCGGACGTGAGGACAAACTGGGTCCTCAGGTTAGTGGGCACCGGGCTGACTTACACACCCACGGTCCGTGTGTATGAGTGTGTGTTAGGTGCACAGAGGGAATGTCCCAAACACTGAAGAAATCTTACTAGTCCTGTTGCTTTTGAGCATTTTCTGAAGGCCCCGTGAAAGAGAATTGGAGCGGCCGGTGGGGGTGGTGACGGGAGTGGACCGTGGTGGGCTACGAGGGAAAGTGGACCGACCGACACCTCCCGGAGAGAGAGGAGAAGCAACAGAGCTATCTGTTGAACAGTTGGTTTAGAAGTGTTACTGAAGTGTTCTCTGTACTGCGCAATCAGCCCACCAGAGCACCGCCAGTTAATGGTGAGATGACGAGGCGCCGCAACAAGACGGCATTAGCGGGTTACTTTAAAACAGCACAAAAATATCAAATATCAAACGCTCCTCAACAAAAGAAGAGCAATTTTATCACGAGCATCGCAGAACACGCCTGTTAGTTAGAAAAACGCCATTAAAAAGTACATTAACAGACTCTTAGCACTACAACATAGTTAAAATGGACACACGTCACCAATATTTTAGCGATGAGTATTGCAAGTGAGCGTGGGATTAGAATACACCTAGAGCCACCTGGTGAGCTACTACACAAGAGGTCCTGAGAGATGGTTCAGAGACACAGTCACAGCAACTGGAACAACGAACGATCATTCGCGTAGCATTGGTACGGATGAGCAGCAAGGATTGACAGAGCAGATACCAGAAGATACAGGTCCAGGGCGCAACATATAAGTTGCATAAACTCGTCTGGACACAATAGCGAGTTCGAAGCGCACGCCGCAAACAGGGACATTACCACGCATAGCAAGCATGAGCTCAGCAGGAGAAGAGGGACCTCATTCCGTCTCCATGTACGCAATTGTATGCAATCTACATCGCTATTGTGAAGAGCAGAGTTAAAGAGACCATGCGCTATGGCTCCATGGACGGTCACATTACTCAAATTGCAATGTAACAGCCAGAGAACATAGGCCTATCCATCTGCCGCAGATAGTATCCATCCAGAGAGAGGAAGAAAGAAAAGAGGGAGATTATGCCAAGGTAATCATGGAATCTACGCACCAAAGTATTCCTACATTGCATCAGAGCGCAGGGTAGCAGCAAGTCGGGACAGAAGAGGAACAGCAGAACATAGAATTATCAGAACGTAAAATCTGCAAGAAAGACAACCTGGAGGCCTAGCTAAGACTAAGGTAACCTATTAGGTCCCCTGTGGATGCGACTAACCAAAATATAGGTTGCTCGAACCCTATGGCCTATTGCGCAATATAGACCAGTAAGACCACACTGCCTTGACCGAAACGTTGCGATATCTTTTCCAAGTGAGGTGTATCTTAGGCCTATCTGTACGCCGTCACAGATATTCCAATACTTTGGTCCACTTCCTACTTAGGAGCTTAAAATTTATCAAGTTATATTCAAGTATCATTGCTTAATCGGTACACAGCATTAAAACATGTACAAAAAGAGATGACGAGAAATATGGCAAATTAAAATGAAAGATTTTCGACACTGGGATTTCTGCCAAACTATAACACTGTTTCTTATTACTTAGCAAAGTGAACAGCATTAACTTATAGAATACCGTAGAGTTTTTGAATATCGCTTAATGTTTGGATTTGTGATCAATGAAATCATACAAGTTACATAAACTGTAAGAGATATGTAGCTGCTAAAACCTTCATTAACCTTCGGCAAGAAGGTTCCTGGCGCGAAAAGCCCAAAACGTAGCCGGCTTAGCCCAGCATAGATATCAATAATTTCTTAAAGCCATTTATTGGTAAGATTTGGGTACTAAATGTTAATTAATGTTGGAAATATTTGTTTTTCTACTGAATAAAACCGTTAGCTAATAATTTTACAGGAAATTGTACGTTAACTCTTCGCCGTTCCCGTTTCCCATCCGACTGTAGACAGTTGGAAAGCACCACACCTTCACTGAAGTGCCGAGCTGGTGCACATTTTCTGTAGCTAGAGAAACTTCTGTTTTCGCTTTTCCTCTTTAAAATATAGTAACGTAAAGAAGAGCCAATAAGGCTGCCAGTGAACGAGCACTGTATAATTACTGCACCACAAGTGTTGGTGGAGCATCTATCTGTTCTCTAAGCCTGTAGCCGCGACTGCCTCCAGACTCATGACCGTATGAGCCTTAATTACTATTATCATTTTATTATCACTGACTAACTTAAGACTCCGTTCCACAACAAAGGCGATCTCGCTGTGGAAAACGGAACGGACGTATAGAACGGTGGAACGCAGTCACGAGGCTGTTCCCACACAGGATGAAGACGCAAGGGACGAGCATGTCGGGAAAGAAGAGGAAGTATGGACCTTCCAACACATATGATGAACTAAACAGTGACGGCACAAAGGGTAATTAGTAGAATTACGACATCACAGCTGTGAGTACATCTACTGTTTACCTGAAAACGCTCTCACAACACGTAAGTTAATGTCACAGTGCGGTTCAGGAACTGAAGCCAACCAACAAGGGCAGCAAACACACACGCTGGAGCTGGTAAGGGGCGGGGCGTTAGACAGCACGCGGCGGGGTGAGGGGGCCGAGAGCCCCAGCTGAGGAAAGCCACACGCACGAACACACACACGTCGCTCTCACCAAAGCGGAGGCTGGCGGAGCTGGTATTGGCTGTGGAGGGAGACGTGAGGCCGTCGGGAGCCCCAGGAGCAGCACCCTGGGAGGTGGGAGGGCAGCTGACGCAAGTGCGGGGCGGCAGCACCTTAACATTGGCTTGCACACGCTGGGGGGCGGCCGCCACCTCAGCAGTAAGGGGATCAGACTTCAGCAGGGAGGGCACGGATGCAGCGGCCGCCGGTGGTGGCAGGTGTGTGGGCTTGGGCGGCACGGGGGGCTTGCTGCCCCCCGCACTGCGCGTGCTCAATGCAAGGCTGTGTACACTCGCCCCATCTACATCATCAATAAACATACAATCATAGTGGCTGTCAATGTAAATCAAAACAAAACTATATACTTTGCTAATTGTCTACTTAAATTGCCTTTTAAAGCAAACTAAACATACAAAAGGCTTACGCCACCAGTCCTGAACTTGCCTTCAACTAACATACGAGAAGCCACAGTTCAAGACAAGGGCACATGGTTCCGGTCCCGCTCGCTGGGGCACATGTTACCACTCGCTGCCGGCACATGTTACATCTCGCTGCCGGCACATGATACCGCTCGCTGCCGGCACCACATGGTGCAGCACAGCACCGACTCCCACCAACGGCTGCGGGCCCCTCATGCATTGTAGCTCGGCTCCCCAACTGCTGCTCACAGTCACCGGACTACACAGCTCATTATACTTCTACTCTATGAGAAACTGGATCATAAATCGTCACACGCGTGGAGTAGCACGCAATAAGACGGCTACACCAAAGTCTAGCGCAAGAACGTCTGGTGTGACGGCAGCAAAGTAACCAATGAGCAGTAGAGACTGGTGAGCAGCTGCGTAGCTAGAAGGTTCTGTCAGAGCACTCGCTTGTAAGCTTCTTAACGAAAGTCTGGACTTGAGGCCCACCATGTGCGCCATATTGTTGGCAAGTGCAGAGTGAACACTCAAGCAGATAAGAATCGAGAGGGTAAATATAACCTTCATATAGCACGAGTACCATCATATGACCATTAGGACGATTTCAGTAAAATCTATAGCAAAGAATAATTGAAAGAACCGATAAAAAAATTTTTTTCTAAAATGCTAATGTTTTGGAATTCTAAAATTCCAGCATCAATGCTGGAATGCAAAGTTCGCAAGAGCATAATGGTAGCAAGCTTTCACTATCTTTTCTGCTCCGCCTTTATTCCACTCACATATGTATTACGAAATGATGAACTCATTATAGACTAATAAAACTCTTCCTATATTCAGACTATTGTTGGGGAACTGTTGTTACACTTGGCAGAGAAGTGCAAAGGGCCTAAAGATGGAGCACGGAATCAACTGAACAGTCTTGGTCAAGCCTGAAAAAGACCCATCCAAATCTCGCACACCTCCAGGAGGCTCATGGTGTGACCGGTGAATTTAAAGTTTCACCATTTGGTGCGGCGCAGCACCGTACTGCCTGGCTGTGGTGTTAGGCCTAAGCGTTGCCGTGCGATGACACGTGTAGTGGCCGGCCTTGGGAAGGTATATAAGCTGGGGTCTCTCAAGCAGTCAAGCTTGCCACAGTCTGCTGTCGACTGTCTTGGTGACCGGTGGTGCTGTTCCTGCTCTGCACTGTACTGCCTATGTGACATGTAACTTTGTCACTGCCGGTTGCCAATCTTTAGTATGCACCACCCGGTTCTGTAAGCTTTAATGCCTTTAGTAATAAAACTGCTTTTAAATAATGAGCTTTTACTAAGACTTTCGTTGCACCGGCAAGGTTAGAATAACTGCATCAAGTGTTACTTGTGCCAAGTGCCGGCTTGATCGCACCAAATCTTTACGCCGAATAAACTTCACTAGTCCTGGGAATTCTTGATTGAACTTGTGGCCATCCAGTGTAGACCTCAACGAGGAAGTACTTAGAATCCCGGGACAATGGCAAGTATGCAATACTGTGGCCACGAGTCTTCAAAAGGCACAGGTCTAAGAGCGGCCACGAAGAGATTGAGGATGACGTCAAGATGGAGCGAATTTCGAAACTGAGCAAATTTAGAGGATGAAGGAACTTGTGGGACCGATCGTGCAGAGATGGACCCGTGATCTAAATTTCTTTCCAAGACCCAGAGTCCAAGCGCTTTATTGAAATGAGGGTGGGGGATGGCTGTGAAGAATATAAACTCTCATAAAGACATCCTAAGTTGGCGATGCAAAACTTGCCTAGAAGCATTTCTAACAAAATCTCGTTTCTAATTTGTCAAAACCCGTAAAGGAATTTCGCTACTCCCTACGCTAGCACTCTTACTGCAAACAGATGGTATTGTCCAGAGGTACGAAGTGTTCCTTAGTGATGCTGAGCCAGAAAGCCGCACATAGATAACAGCAGAGATAAATAATACCATTGAACACATGAAATTCTAACACGGTAGCATATGAAAGAAAAGACTAAGATTTACAGTTCGGGCGCCGCCGTCACATGAGGGCCCTGGGCACACACAGTGACGGGGATGAGATATAGTTTACACACAACACAAGAGACACGCCTGTTAGCTCAACTATCTAAGCCTATGAGGATGTGGAAAAACTGTTAGAGCGACACCGACTCGAGCTGCACAATAATGTCCAGTTCACTTGGCATGGCTCAGGCACCACACATTGCCCGATCAACAGCAGCTTGGTTACGGATGTCGCTCAGCCGTACCGTACTGTCTGTCCTGCCTTCCAGCGGAAGTTATTCGAGAGTACTGCAAGGTCTTGACATGTTATATCAAATAAATTATACAATGCTACATCGACTTCACTTCACCCCATGTTCCGTCGAAAATAATACACAAATACTTACGAACTGTAACTATTAAAACTCAAGCAACTATTATCAAAATCAACCAATACTCTCCAAATCAGAAGATGGGCCACGGTAGCAGCATGCTCCCGTTCGCAGCTCTAACACCTTGTACCGCTCGCAGACTCCAGACCAAGCCAGGCACGCGAGCTCCTTGTTGATCTAGGTGTGATGACTCGGCAGTTGTGTGCATGCATTACGCTGTGGTGGAACTGCCTTCCTCATATAAGGGGGGTGAGGAGTCTCTGGTCATTTGTTCCTTCCGTCAAATGGGCACCATCACCATAGTTCTTGGTGACCTGAGGTCGACTGCAACTACACTTACTCCTCTGGGGCCAGTGGGCCTATACCTGCAGTACAAACCAGTGCATGTGGGTTTCCCAGATGAGGGTGTGGTCTAAGTTGACTTTACCTTTAGCTACATCAGGTCGACCTCCAGAATCAATAGACAAGGCTAAACTTGTAGCCCGTGTCTCCTCAAACGGTATAAGAGAAAAACGATATATTAACACAAGGGACACAAGTTTTGAGCACAAGACAACACAATAAGCTAGTAATGGTAAGACAGGATACTGCCAAGCAGCCACAGTCCTGCAACTCACAAGTGCTGTGGGTGGCAATAGAAGACGTGGGTAAGAGTGGCTGCAGCGGCCGTCAGCAGAATACGAGGGGCAGGGTAAGGGTTGCAGGGAGTCTGCCCGGTACCTACCAGGCGTGACGTCACGAGCAGCAGGAGGTGTTAGGTACCACCCCAGCATTGCTCACTATTGGTACGCTCAAGAAAATATTCATATCTCTGCTACGTAACAACTGCATCAGTAGTTAGCTTTTAACCACAGCTTTGATGAGACCACACCTTGACAGTCACTCGAGTAGAACTGAACAGCAGGTGAAGGAGGGCGAACTGCCCCTGGGGACCAGTACGAGGGACATGGCTCAATGTCATCACTGCTCGGTCACAACAGTGTTGCCCGCCAGTTAGACACGCGTCAATGAAGCTCTCTCAGAAGGGACGAAAGTTAGTGCTTAGCAGTCACTACTTGAGGGTGTTAGCACGTTACGCCAACAGCAGTTTATTAGTAAATCGCACAAACTCGCCACACATTATGACAACCAAGGAGAGTAGATCTTTTACGAAGAGAAAACAGAGACTGTTGATGGGACAAAACTACGAAGCACCAAAGTTACAGAGCGGCGCTGTTAAAAAGAAAGACACGGAGGGGCCTCAGATGGTGAAGAGGCGCAACACCAACAACGGAGGGACGGAAACACACATAAGAGCAGTGACTGCTCACACTAACCATCACTGATGCAGACAGGCTGCGCTACACCAGCACATGGGGCCACCTGAGTGTGTACAACCAGCTGTCTGCCATCTACGCGCTTCGTGGCGACACCGTTACGCGGTCTGGAACCACCTGCTCATAGGTAATGTCGGCAGGTCACACTGCGGCACGTGGTAGTAACCACACTGCGGCACGTGGTAGCAACCACACACTGCGGCACGTGGTAGCAACCACACACTGCGGCACGTGGTAGCAACCACACACTGCGGCACGTGGTAGTAACCACACACTGCGGCAGTAGATGCTTCTGCTGCCCACCACATACACACACTTAGCCGCATCGAGCTCAGCTGTCGTCCCCACGAGTGAGCAAACTACAATGTGCTCAACATGATCTACGCGCGCGGCAAGGGCAGCCATATCATACTGCCAACAATGGCACAACGACCTCCAATACGCGTCTCAACAGCCTTAGCAAGTAGCGGTAGTCTTAGGATATCACAGGCAGGAGCTCCATGGAACGAGCGATACACTTGCTGCTGAGAGAGTTTCGCTCGCGCCCCGTGGAGCGAGCAGCTTCAACTGGACATCGTCTCATTTCGTAACGAGAGAGCACTCTGAGAGGGCATACCTCCGCCATGCAAGGTAACGGTTACAAAAAATTAAAATCTGTTCTGAGACCATTATTTTCTTTGTATCAACACCAAAATCTAATCATTTGTGTCTTTTGCTAGTACAAAATAACAATTCCTGCAATTTTCAGAAAGATTCGTTAATAACTTTTTGAGTCATGCTGATAAACATTGTGACAAACATAAATCAAAAACACAAAAGGATCGACCGATCATTACCAGAATTTGATCATTTATGTCTTTTAACATCAATAACAACTCCTGTAAATTTCATAAAGATCCATTCATAACTTTTCGAGTTGTTGTGCTAAAAAGCACAAAATCATACATAGCGCCAAACGAACGAACAAACAGATCATTCCATTTATTTAGTTATTTACTCTTCGTAATATACCGAACAACTCATATAACTTTCACGAAAATCCGTCCATAACTTTTTGAGTTATGGCCTTAAGAAAAAAAAAAAATAGGAAGACAGATAAACTAAGAGATGAACGGATTTTCACCAGAAGGTAATTATTTGTTACTGTTAACATGCCAAACAATCCCTGTAAACTTCATAAACATCCGTTCATTCGTTTTTGAGTAATCTTGGTGACAGACAAATAGACAAACACGACAAAACATAACCCCCATGATTGAGCTAATCAACGATGAGGCCAAAAATGAATAATCTGTAAGCTAGCTCACTTCATACCAGAAAGGAATAAGTGATAGGGCGGAACAAAACAATAACAAAACAAAAGTGTGTAGCCCTATATTACCTATGCAGGGCACTGAGTTGAGTCCTTTCAACACAAGTTCGGGCACACAGCTACAGTGCAGCTGCAATACATGATATTACACTGGGCACATTTTTAATTTCAAGCAACAGATTTTTGTCTCGCCAGCCTACTTCAGAACCCGGCTTTGTTTCAAGTCTGCCACCGACAGAACACAATGCAGTTCTAAACCACGAAAAAGTCATTCAAATATTCAAGAAACCACCAGATGATATCCAGTCATACATTCCGTTGTAGATAAATGATACCTAAACACCGAAAATAATACAAAGCTCCTTGTTTCTGCAGCAGATGAGGAACTTCAGCAGAAGACGGTGCTGTTGCGCAGGCAACATGCAAGAGCTCGGACTCTGCTGCTGCTGCTGCTGCTGCTCCAGACAGAAGAACTATAGCCAGCAGAGAGAGACGCGCAGTAGCTCTGGTACAGTGCCAGGGCAGCGGTTAGGAAGCTATAGGCACACACTGCTGCCACATATACTCGCATAAGAAATAAAAATAAAACATCAAGAGACTTACGAGCAAAACACTCCACTACTACAGGCAAAAGAGCGCACACTACAAGACAAGGCGGCAAGATGCAGTGCGGACATTGACAGAACTTAATAAGTTGAAAGAGAAACCTACGCCAACAAGCGAGACATTCATAGACGCAAATATCAGAGCACTCCAGAGTGAGAGGGACATACCTACGCTTTGAGAGGTCGAATAGAATAGGAAGTATAATGTGAAGAGTGACGTCATCCGTTTTCTCTAAATAAGTTGAGGAATCTCGCCTCTAGTAACAAATAATGTTTTTCAGAATTACACACAAATTGAAGTTACAGACAAACAAATGATGGAAAAGCGTGCAAGAACGAAATGCAGCCATGCAACGAGCAAGTTACCTTCAGACTAACCAGAGGCGACGAACCGTTCCACTGTCCAATGCTTTCATTTGACGCAAGTGAAATTGGGTACCTATGGCAAGTCATTTCGTGTGCACAGGGCGATAATTTAGAATAATTTTGTGACGATCATATAGTTTCGAAACTTGAGTTCTTCCTTATAGAAGAGCCTGGATGTTGCAGTATAGCTAGTGATGCAACTCCAGACCTATTATTGATTAGCAGACACCAAATATACTGGGAAGTCAGTGATGGAGCACTGCTGAGGTCAATAGGAGTCAGTGTTTATATTACCACTTCACTTCGAAATAAAAGAGCTCTGTAAACAAATGTGAGGCTGAATACGGAGGAGAGAACAATTAAGAAGTTGCACCATAGCAGCTACAATATGCACATTTGGTAAGGCGATGTGACAAAGCCGAACTCAGCAGCAACTTGTATAAAGCTGCGGCAGTGCAGCGCCCTGCGTGGGGCACGCCTGAGTGACACAAGTCAAGAATGGGTCACCATACGATACTTAGTGGCGCACTCACCGTCAGTATCTGAGAGAGGACTCAGGGGGCTGGTGGTGGTGAAGCCATCTCGTGTATCTTCCACAATGTCCCGCTCTGCTCGCTCCGGACTGATGTGTAACTTCTCAACTTCAATCTCTTCGACTGCAAGGTAACCAGCATTACTACAAGTTGTAACGGACACGCTGCATCAATACGGAACGCTCATTCATTGGCTGACAAATCTACAGGACTGCGAGTACTAGGCACAACTCAAACTGTTGAGGCTGGATTGGCACACCGATATACGCGGGACTAACTGGTAACTTTTATGGTAGACTACGGCAGCCTGGCGTGGTGGCACCACTGTACCGCACACCAAACCTCAGTCGCAACACAACTTATGCTTGCAGTGCAGCATTGCCAGTCCCGGTCCTCTAATTTCCCTCCTTGCAAAAGTATAACCAAGTACGGGAAAATTCAAGAGGGAGCTGTAATTCGAACACTTGCAGCTGACGCGCGAAGAGAGACATCGGGTGTTTCCACTACAATTTTCCGGGTGTGCAGGGACATCCCGGCCTTTCGGGGGACATACAACCTATTTCAGGGGTTCTTGCAACTCACGTTCGCAAATGCAAATGCTGGATCAAATTTAGCTCAGCATAATATCCTTTAGTTTACTTATGTATGCTGTATTCAAATGAGTACAGCTCTCAAATATATTAACAGAAAGGGGGCTTTTTTCCTACTGGGGATTTTTTCGAGTGGTTTTTCCCTCCTGGGCTTTTTTCTTATCGGGGCTATTTTCTACAAGGACTCTTTTCCGGACACCGCCCTAGCATGCCATCGACACCCTCCCTGCTGCTTACTTGGCTCGCCGCGCTGCTTCCTCTCCACAAGCAACTTGTAGTCATCGAGCTCCTGGTCAGAGACGGCATCGAATGGGTTCTTAGCATAAGGCGCCTTATATACTACAGCGTTGTGTTGGAAGTCTCTCTGGATGATGCCTTTACTGGCGGCACCGACGAGCACAGTGTGGTCCGTGGCATTGCTGATGGTGGCGTCTTGCATGCGCCGCACCTCGTCCCACGTGACGCCTTCCAGTAGGTGACTGGTCGGTCCAGCGCTGACATTACCGATGCGTCGGTTCTCTTTGATCTGAAATGCATTACGCAAGCTTAGCGAATGATAGCTTACCTTAAGTGGACTAGGCGTCCAGCTGCTGCTAGCACAACTTGAGCACTTCTGATTGCGGACGTCACATATCAACCCTGAAGTTTAGCTAAAACTTATTCAGCTAGTGAACAATCTTCTTCTTTTGAAGTTAATAAATAGAAAACCTTCAATAATAGCATCAAGAACCCAAGATATACAGAAAATTTCAAGCAAAGTAGCGTCCATATTAAATTGGACAGAAGGAGATCTTTACTTTAAGGCCTTAGCCCACTCTGACTCTTTGTATCAAAATAGTGAGAGGGAGCAGACACAACTCAGAGCACCGACAACACAGCACAGACTCACCGCTTTCTGTATTTTTTTGAATTCCTTAGGGTCTGTGTCCTTAGGTACAAACTGCAGATTGTCTTCCAGCTTGACAGGATTGGAGTGTGTCGGAGAGCCATCAGCAACCCACTGCAAGGAAGACGATGTAATTTATAAAAAAAGAACAGCATGAGTTCTACGGGTAGAGTATTGTAGGCAGGGTTGTGTGTACACTGCATTGCACAGGCTGGTCAGGGACAGCAGCGACAGAGTACTGGGCAGGGGTGTATGTACACTGCATTGCACAAGCTGGTCAGGTGCAGCAGCGACAGAGTACTGCAGGCAGGGGTGTGTGTACACTGCATTGCACAGGCTGGTCAGGTGCAGCAGCGACAGAGTACTGCAGGCAGGGGTGTATGTACACTACATTGCACAGGCTGGTCAGGTGCAGCAGCGACAGGGTACTGCAGGCAGGGGTGTATGT
>LQNS02278187.1:1906235-1916362 GCA_001587735.2 Parhyale hawaiensis
TGTCACTAGTATAGAGAACAAACAACAGCGGGCCAAGCACACTGCCCTGAGGGACGCCAGACACCACCCCGACTGAGGCGCTCAAAACGCCGTCAACAGACACACTCTGCGTTCGCTCAGAAATAAAATTGCGAATGATTGACAAAACCCTACCACCCACAGCAAAGGACTCCAGCTTGTAAATTGGACCCCTGTGGTTAACCCTGTCAAACGCCGGGCTAAAGTCCAACTGGACAAGGTGTGCTTCCGACCCGCAATCCAGCGCAGATTGTAAAAGGTGTGACACCGAGAAGAGACCGTCACGACAGCCGAAGCCAATTCTGTACGCAAACTGACCAGCGGGCAGCAACTTCGTAACCTCAGCGAAACGACCAAGCTTACCAGCAATCAACTCGAACAACTTCGACAAAATGGGCGTCAAGCTGATGGGTCGATAGTTGGCCACATAGGGCGACACCGGACCCTTGGGAATAGGAGTAATATTCCCAGTTCGCCGACAAGGGTAAGGAGTGAGGAACCCAGGGTGATGGGGACACTCAGGTGTTCAGCTGTGTGATCATTAGAGAAAAGGTGGTACCTATGTCGCTCGACAAGCTCCTCACGAAAGACGCCAGGGCAAAAAAAAAAAACCTAAGCATGGCTTGGGTTGAATACAAAAAAGCCTTCGACATGGTCCTCCACTCCTGGATCTCGGAAAGCTACGGCATTGCCGGCAACATCCGCACCCTTATCGCCACGACTATGCCCAAGTGGAAGACCCAGCTCATAAGCGCCAATAAACACCACGGCGAGGTGAGCATCAGGCTTGTAAGCTTCCAGGGCGACTCCTTGTCTCCACTGTTTTTTGTCCTGACCATGAACTCCCTCTCCGAAACCTTGGACAAGGCCGGCCAGGGCTACAACTACAGCCGTACCATGAAACTCAACCACCTGCTATACATGGACGACCTGAAGCTCTACGCTAAATTAAAGGATCGAGTAGAGCAGCTCCTTACTATAGTCCATCAGTACTATCATGACATCAAGATGCAGCCCGGTGTTAGCAAATGCAGAGTCCTTAACATCGAAAGACGAGAGGTTACTGCGTCCGAGGAATCATCATCGAAGAAGGTACCATCAGGGATATTGAGGAGACAGGTTACGAGCACCTGGGTGTCATGGAGTATAATACCATTCTCCACAGAACGATGAAAGATTCCATTCGGAAGGAGTACCTCACCCCGACTTCGGTTGGTCCTGAAATCACACCTCAATGGGGGCAACACCGTTAAGGCCATCAACACCTCAGCCGTCCCCGTAGTCCTCTACTCTGCAGGTATTATTAACTGAACCAAGAAGTACTGCACCGACTTGGACATGCACCCCAAGATCGTGCGTAGACAGACTTTATCTCAACAGAAGAGAGGGAGGGCCGTGACCTCATCAGTGACGAGGACTGCGTCGAAGCGGAAAAACGCGCTCTCTCAAAGACTTCAGAGAGGGCGGCGACCTGTGGGCACGATGCTTAATCGAGGCGAAGTTGCTGAAAGAGACCGAAACGGATGATCAGTTCAAACAGCGACGACGCTTCGATCGGACTAACAAATGGAAGAGCATGAAGATGTCCGTCCAGTACCTCAGAGCTGTTCAAGGCAAAATCGTACCCGACTCTTGGAACTGGCTCCTGAGGGGTGAGCTGAAATGCGAAACAGAAGGCACCATCCAGGCAGCTCAAGAGCAAGCCCTCTGAACCAGGTACATCCAAAACAAGATCAAAAGAAGAAACGTGCCGACTACCTGTAGAGTTTGCAAAAGCTCGGATGAAACCATCAACCACGTGATCAGCGAATGCGGAGTATTGGCGCAGGAGTACTAGGGCAGACACGACAAGGTTGCTCGACATCTCTACTAGCCCTACTGCGGATCCATTACTTCTCGGTCAGTGAGAGGTGGTACGAGCACGATGAAGCATCAGTGGTTGAGAATGAAGCAGTTCAAATCTGCTGGGACAAGAGGCAGGAAACAGACGGAGAAATTCATGCCAATCGACCGGACATCATCAAAGACAAACAAGAGAAGTTTGCCAAACTGATCGACATCTCAATCCCTTCGACTCCAGAATCGTCGACAAGGAAATGAAGAAGGAAAAGTACCGTGACCTTGCCATCGAACTCCAGCGACTATAGCAGATTAAGGTGGACGTCGTCCCGGTGGTCATCGGCGCTCTGAGGACAATATCCAATAACCTCAAGACTGCTCTGCCAGAGCTGAAGTGCGCCATCTCCCTCCAGGAATACCCCAGAAAAGTGCTCTGCTGGGAACAGCGCACATCATTCCCAAAGTGCTCTGAGCCTTAAGTTGCGGGATGAAACCCGGCGCTAGAGCGTAGAGCTGAACATCGCTCAACTGATCCTAATTTGGGTCGTGAAATCCCTCCGGTGATGATAATAATAATAACTAGTGGGGCCCGTGAAAATTCCAAGGCTAGTTAATGTTTTCACTTTATTGAACGTAGCATTCCTAAGATAGGCTATTTTAATTCATTTCAGTTTGACCTAATGCTGCTCTTCAAACCTAACCTATCACTAGCACCCGTCACTTAATCCTGACGAAGTACATCTAACCTCAAGTCTGCTGCACACGTGAATGTTCCTCATCCTTCCGATTACACTGCCAGGATGCAGCTTCGATTTGTTTAATATTATTGTGTCTGAAAACTGCTTAAACTCTGAGCCTCCGCGGCAGCTATTCCGCTACAGCGAGGGTAAAATGAACTTTATGTCTTTACTTCGAAAATGACTGAAAATTTTTTCGAGAGCACGCGAAAAAAAGACGACAGCTGCAGTTGAATTTACTTCTAGCGAAAATCAGAGCTTTTTACAAGTTGAATTTCCCCTGTTCAATACTGACAAGCGTCACGTGCCCCCACATGGACGGACGAATGGTTAGTTATTATCAGAAACTTCAAGTCCCCGTTTCCGAGCGGAACGATATCACAGAGGAAAGAGCAAGGGACATATAGTATGTCGATAGAAACGGGGAACCCATGCACGAAGGTGTTCCCACACAGGATCAACACGGACGGGTACAGCAAGTCGGGAAAGAAGAGGAAGAACAGAACAAAGCACGAGCAAGCAAGAGTATGAAATCGGAAAGAAAGCAAAGTGGGCACGAAAGATAGAAGTCTTGAAGGCCTAGCTAATGGCTGAGGTAACCTGCACGAGCCCCTTGGGGTTGCCGGGCCGCACTATCGTCGTTCACGACGATTTTGCGTTCAAGTAAGCTTTCCCTCGCGCCACCACTAAAACAAACACTACCTAGGCTAACCTAACCTAATCTCCTTACCTAACCTTCTAACCTAACTCAACCTAACCTTTTAACCTTACGTAACGTTACCTAACCTAACTTAATCAGCGATACAGCGAGCAGCGCGGTGCACCAACTTGAATGCCGCTCACACGCACACGATCTGCGTGCACAAACACGCACACAAATTGTTGCGAACGACGATAGCGCTGCTGGGCCGCGCAGGCGGCAAACTCCTCATTGACTGTGTACGTTTGTGTACGGGCGTCGGTGTACGTTTGTGTACGGGCGTCGGTGTACGTGCGGGCAGCTTTCACGTTCGGCTGCTGTGCCTGCGCTGTATCGCAGATTACGTAAGGCAAGGTTAGGTTAGGTTACATTAGATGAGGTAAGGTAAGGTTAGGTTAGGTTACATTAGGTAAGGTAACGTTAGGTAAGGTTCGGTTAGACAAGGTTAGGTTTTGTAGTGTTTTCTGGTGGTTACTGCGCGGCAAGAAAGCTTAATTGAACGCACGAATGGCGAGTTTGCCGCAAGTGCTGCCGGGCCCCATAACATAGGATGGGCGAACGGAACTAACCTAACTCTCTGGCTCATCTTATGCCCCCTGAGAGGACAGCAATAACAGCTTTTGTAATTTTCTTGAAGACCCGTTCATAACTTTACGAGTTAAAGCTGCTGACAAACATTCAAACAAACATTAGCAAAGCACACAAACACATCAGTCGATCATTACTAAAATTTGATCCAGTCGTGTTTAAACTATTTCCCATCATTTTTCAGCTGAATTTCTTTGTAGCAGTTGGAAAGGCTCGATCCTTTCATGCATAATCCATTTCGCTAATGTTTTCATTAGCGGAATGTTTTCATGGCAGTTTAACTTCAAGATGAGCCGAGGCCAAATTATACTCAACTAACGAGACCAGCGAAGAGTCCACGATTAATTCGTCTTTCACTTACTTTAGTCTGACAGCACTTCTGACTCATTTCACCCCAGCGAAACTATTGCTCTTCACTTAAACCCTGACGAACTCCGTCTAACGTAAGGCAGTCCAGCTACTTTTAACACTCCTCATCTAACCTATCTTAGTCTTCTGATTTTACCTGAGAGTCTCGCTCATGTTTTATCACAGAAAAATTTGTACTTGTATAGTGATAGAGAAATTTAGATACCCAGGTAAGTCTTGCATTATCCGCCTCTGTATTTTCACGCCACTTTCAAGCTTTTCTTGCATTAACACGTGCTGTAAAAACATCAGTAAAAGAATATAGTTCTTGTGGTTTCTTTAATTTCAAAAGCCACGAACATTGCAATGGAACTTTCTTAAATCACCGAATGGAACTAATTAAAATACCATCCAGTTGCTTGCGCGTACTAGCTTCCTGTCGCTCAGGTATTCCACTCGTCTTTGAGAAGCCAGGCTAACTAACCGAATTCAACATTTGTCTGTCAATCTTAATGTCCAACAGTGATTTCTCTGAACGAACAGCTCGATGAAATAATCTCTGAGCCACCAGGCACTTCTTCGATAGTCTTCTGCAGTAAGTATTTGTGAACACTGAACAGGGAAGCCTCTTTCCACTGTGGCAGTTCCATGTGACGGCATCAATACAGTTTTCATCACACTATAGAGCTCAGGAGTATTTGCTTGACTACCGACCTGCTCCATGTAGAAGCTATCATGTCTGTGGCTGCCCTGATCAACACCAACGTCTGGACTTTCTATATAGATCGACGTTCTGAGAGAACTCCTCAGCCTTATGGCGAAACATTGTCGTCTCGATCATTTCGACAACATCTGCTTGAGCTGCTGTAAGCCTGCCAGCATCCATCAGTTTACTACATAGCTACTTGAAATGGCTAGCAGCTACAGCAGAACTGGACAGAATAATACTCGGATCAGAAGAATTTATGCCTCTTGTTGTTAGTGACCACTGCAATGGGCTCTTCTCCTTTAACTTGACAGCAACAAGTTTCAGAACAGAGCAGCAGTCAGCTCTTAATTCCATGAGAGCTTTCTCAGGTTGCTTTGGTACCGAGGTCACGTGCAGGGTTCTCTTAGCTCCGAAATCAAGATCCATTTCATACAGTGACTTTAGGTCGCTTTTCTAGTCAAAATCCACATTCAAATGGTCTTTCCCTGACTTTGCTTCCTCCAAAACCGCAGGTTTCACAAACTGCTTTAGCACATGCCTCATGATGATTTGTCACCTCTCGTACAAGCAAGAAGCGAGCGGGTTGCTGGTTCCAAACTGTTTCAAGAATGCACGAGCTCTTTGGCTCCCACGGCGAAGCACTGAAGTGTGGCTTCACGTGAGGGCATATTATCCAGAGATTGTTTTACACTCTTCAAACTACTTGTTGTAGCAGTGACTGTCTGCGCATTTCGTGCATCGATGTATTTCATTATGTTTGGAAGCACAGAAATCATCCTGATAGCCACAGCAAAAATTTTCAACCACCAGATACCTACTAACTTCAAAAGAAAATCACTGGTTTTTATAGCCAGGATGAAATCGACGCGTCTTGCTGGTGAATCCTTGAACAGGTGGTAAGCTGCCCGTAAAAATGCTTGGATATCGCAAGAGCACTTCTTGAAAGCAGTTCTGCAGGTGTTGTGAAAGACATGGATGCCGCAGAACATTTTTCATACAACCCATAATTTTATCCAGATTCCTGACTTAGCTACCTGTCTCAAAATAAAATTTGCCGTAACTTATGAGACTTTGACAATGATTTTTTGCTACTCGCATCAAATTTTACTACTTTTTTACTACCTTTGAAATTTGACTACTTTTTACAACTTTACTACATTGTAGGCACCCCGTCAGTCATGCACGTTGAGCCAGAGCAAGAGCACCCCCCCCCTCCGGCCCAATTAGAAATGAATGGGGAAAAACAATTGGCTGTCACAGCGCAACCGGAGAAGAACTATTACAAATAATCTACAACACAGTCATCATTATTATTGTTATTATTACATTGAGTAGTTTAAGCCTCCGTTTCCACAACAATGGCGATCTAATAGAGGAAGAAGTAAGGGACATATAGTATGATGATAGAATTATGGGGAACCCATGCATGAAGGTGTTCCCATACAGGATCAACGCGCATGGGAACAGCAAGTCCGGAAGGAGGAAGAACAGAATAAAGCATGAGCAAGTCAACACAGTCATCGAGTTGACAAGAGTATCAAAAGGGCAAGCAGAGTGCTGGGATTCATTACCAAGAATTTTGAGAACAAATCCAAGGACATAATAATGCCTTGGTACAAAGCACTATGTAGTGCGCCCGTATCTAGATTTTGCTGTTCAGTTCTGATCGCCACATAAATGCAAAGATACTGAGAAAACGGAAAGAATCCAACGCAAGGTAACATAGTTGACACCTCAGCTGAGGAGCAAGCCATATGAATGTCGCCTACAGGAAATGGGACTCATCTCTCTCGAACAAAGACGATTGATGGGCCAACTAATAGAAACAGTCAAGCATTTGAATGGCTTCAACAACGTGCCTACTACAGAATCCTTTGAGGGAAACATGAAGGATCGCTTACGAAATAACGGCCAGAAACTCAAGCGTAAAGATCGAAAAACAAATCTAAGCAAGCAATTTTTTCCGTGCTTCATAGTGAACATTTGGAATAGACTACCCTCCGAATTTGTTGGTCCAGAGTCTGTCAATGTTTGTGAAAATCGTCTCGCAAAAAGGGGGAGCACCATCCTCCACAGTTACGAACTCCTCCGGGAGCACCAAACTCCTAAAGGCCAAAGCGTCAAAACCACTAAAACTATTTCCATGTCACGATGAATGTAACATCTCCAAGCTCACTTGATCTGCAACATTTACTTGCACTGATCTTTCTCTTCTTCTTTTCCTTTTCTTCCCCAGAAGCTTATATGATTCTAACTAATGGCGACAGCTCACAGAGGGTCGGAGCGTAAGTCACGGTTGCACTCTGAGAATGGGCCCGTTGGACCGTCGACTGCCAGCTATCTCTTCCATTCTAAGTCACAGAAGTATCAGCCAATAGCGCAACTCGTTGCAAACGCACTCAGTTCAGTTTGTTGTCTGGACTGGCGGCGTGCGTACGACCACAGAAGTGCCACTTTCAAAGATTTCCTACAGTCAAACCAGTGTAAAGAGTGCGATGGGCGTGGTTGAGAATGCAAAGCAACTTGGTCAAATTTCACATAAGCGCGTGGTATAATTTGTCTCAATCGATAAAATTATATTTATAGTCGAATACTCAGAGTGCATTAGTTAACAGATTAGATTTGGCACAGCTGCGTTCAATTCAGTCCCGCCCCTGAAGGACTGCTTACGCTGGTTTGACTAGAGTAGATTAGATAAGCGGCAGTAGACGAACCAATAGGCCCAATCCCATAGAGACACCGGAACATATGCCCCGGCACTCTATGAGCTATTGCCATTATGTTAGTAGGGTATAGAGGACAGGAGCCATTATGTTAGTAGGGTATAGAGGACAGGAGAAAAGAGAAAAAAAAAAAGCGGTGAAGAGTCCATGACCAAGAGACGATCTTGAATGCACGCAAGCACGATCAAGAGCCGCTGACATGCGAAGCTTAGAGACAGCAAACTGTGTAGTTGGAACGGGAGAGAGAAGGAGACGGATTAAGGTGGCCTCGGAAGCTTTGGCCGTTAAGAGTTTGCGACTCCTGGAGGAGGAGTTCTTAACTGCGGAGGATGTCTCTACCAATATATGTCAAGAGGATTTTTAAACGCGTTGACTGACTCCGCACTAACAACATCGGAAGGGAGTCTATTCCAAATGCTGACTATGAAATACGGAAAGAACTGCTGACTTAAGATCGTTCTTCGAGCTTTATGCTTGAGTTTTTGACCGTTGTTTCACAAGCGATCATTGAGGTCTCTTTCAAAGAGCCCCGTTGTAGGTACGTCGTTGAAGCCGTTAAAATACTTGAAAGTTTCTGTTAGTTGCCCCCTGAGACGTCTTTGCTCGAGAGATTAGACCCAGTTCTTTTAGGCGACATTCATACGACTTATTTCGCAGCTGAGGTATCAATTTCGTTGCTCTGCGTTGGAGTCTTTGCATTTTATCGATATCTTTACACAGATGTGTCGACCAGAATTGAACGGCAAATTCTAAGTGTGGCCGCACTAACGCTTTGTACAAGGGAATTATGACGTCTTTGGACAGGTATTTAAAATTTCTGGTGATGAATCCCAGTACTCTGCTTGCCATTTTCAAACTCTTTTCAACTTGCTGACTGGGTTGTAGCTTGTTTGTAATAGTGATTCCTAAGTCACGTTGTTGGGTGACAGCAGCCAATACCGTCCCATTCATTTTCAGTTGGGGGCGAAGGGTTCATCAGCCCTACGTGCATTACTGAGCATTTGTCGACATTAAAGCTCATCTGCCACGTTCTGCTCCATTCCATGAGGGGGTCAAGGTCTTGTTGGAGCTCGGCTCTTTTCGTGGCAGGATGACATAGTTTAGTATCATTCGCAAATTTACTGATTTTACTACGGATGTTCAGATCGAGTAGCTTATAGAACAGGTCGTCATTACACTGCGAATTTCCAAAACATAACTGCAACAGGTGAAGTTTCCCCATCAATAAATAAACAGCTCGCGCCATTTCATCCTAAATGCTGCACATAGGCCTAATTAGAAGTTCGAGTAGTTTGGTAGCAACGGCAGTAGTTAATATGGTTTAGGGTTGTAGTTACTATATCTTGAGTGAATTACATTCTTTGAAAAGTTTAAATGCAACGTATTGTGCTTTTTTGCTTTATTACGCTCATTATTTTTGCCTCTAGTAATGCATCAGTAGCTATGCAAGAGGAAAAATAATTATCCTATTTTGTGTTTTAATAACCTTTCTAAACCACGCGCTCATACTTAGGCAAATTTTTTTCAAAAGATTTCCACACTTTTTTCATTACTCGACAAATGAATAGCAATGCAATGCAATACAACATACAATCTATGTCAGATTATGCTACGTCATATTCTGTATTATTAATTAAAGTTATGGAATCAAGTTTCATTTAGAAACTCCTTAGCTCTGACATAAATTTCTCTAGCAAGTGAGCTGGGCTTCTGACCAGAGTCGGGGCGGTCGCTAATTGGCTCAAACTTGCCTGTCGCCTGTTCGCTTAGATACATTATTACGCTATAATAAATGAACTGTGCTACTCCCCATAACATAGGATGGGCAAACTAATCTCATACCCCTGAGGTTTTTAAAACTCACTGTCTAGTATATTCATCACTTGCAAATAGATATAAATAACGGAATAAAAAACAACGAATTTACTATTGTTGTAAATTAAAGTGAGCATCACGCAGAGGAGACCGACCTCGACGTAAGAAACACCGGCGACCTAAACCAGACAGCGTCCCCCGTGACTCACGGCACCGATCACAGAGAGAGACTTGGCTCGTTCAACAGCAATGCCAGGGTGTTGCCGAAATAATACCTACCAGAAAAGTCATCTACTAGGCAATTTATATACGTGGCGATGAATCAACTGCTGGATGAATTAATCGTGGAGCACATATTACCTTTTGGCTGCTTACAAAAATCTGGAGCAAAGTTAGTAGTAAGAGACATTAGTAAGTATAACAGGGGCTAGATGAGCATAGTCATTGTTAGCAAGAAACAGCGGCTCCTTAAGGGTAAATGCACTCCGTAAACAGGGGCAGCTATGCTTGGTCAACAGAGTGCAGCTATGCTTGGTCAACAGAGTGCAGCTGCGCATGGTCAACAGAGTGCAGCTGCGCATGGTCAACAGAGTGCAGCTGCGCATGGTCAACAGAGTGCAGCTGCGCATGGTCAACAGAGTGCAGCTGCG
>LQNS02278187.1:1918873-1932602 GCA_001587735.2 Parhyale hawaiensis
GCTAGGTCAACAGACTGCAGCTGCGCTAGGTCAACAGAGTGCAGCTGCGCTAGGTCAACAGAGTGCAGCTGCGCTAGGTCAACAGAGTGCAGCTGCGCTAGGTCAACAGAGTGCAGCTGCGCTAGGTCAACAGACCGCAGCTGCGCTAGGTCAACAGAGTGCAGCTGCGCTAGGTCAACAGAGTGCAGCTGCGCTAGGTCAACAGAGTGCAGCTGCGCTAGGTCAACAGAGTGCAGCTGCGGTAGGTCAACAGAGTGCAGCTGCGCTAGGTCAACAGACTGCAGCTGCGCTAGGTCAACAGAGTGCAGCTGCGCTAGGTCAACAGAGTGCAGCTGCGCTAGGTCAACAGAGTGCAACTGTGTGTCATCCAAAGAGAGCTGCGGCACTTCACCAATGAAGCAGAATGTGCCTCATGAGGTCGGTGCTGGTGAATATGTCGAGCGAGCCCAGCATTAAGCGCTGTACAGGATGGATGTTGTCTTTGCTACCGAGTATGGAGCCCCCGTCTGCAGTGTGGGTGTGTCAGAGGTAAGCCCTGTAGCTGGACCTGCGCAGCGCCTCACTCTCCCAAAGTGCCATGCCGTGAATACGTTTGGAGCAATGATAATCGAAGAGAACTGCTTACTAGTAGCAGTAAGCGCATCCAAGCAGTATTGGTGGCATGGGTTACTAGCCAAGCACCTACTAGCTTATTAGCTTAGAAAAAGTGTGGGTGAGTGTTGAGCAAAGATTGAGCTCGTGAGTGGTGGCTGCACGATCGTTTATCATTCTCAGTACTACGCAAGTCAATACACATGCAAATGCTAGGCTTTGGCCGATTATTGTAGTCTTGACGTTTGGGACTGGCACGGCTTGCATGCCCGAGGTTAAAAGTAAGCGCTTATATGGAAAGGCGGGGCAGAAAACACCACGTGCTACCTGGAATGGGCTAATGCGTAGGTTTCTACCAAGTCTACCATGACCGAGGTGTGGCACTGTCTCCTGCTGAGCTACAGCAGCAGGTGTCCTCACACCCAACCGTACAGCGCACACACACACCCGCACGCACAAGAGCACTCGTAGTATTGTTAGGCTCAGCTATCAAATGCTCACTGAGTGGTGGTTGCAAGACTCAGGCTGATCTCATTAACATCACAGCGGCTACTCTTACTACAAAAAACGCACGGTGCGGTGGGTAAAGCAAGTGTAGTCGACACACACACACCAGCTGCTCCCGGTGAGTGATGCTCAAGTATGGGAGCAGCAGCAGCAGCACCACCAGCAGCAGCACTTGAGTCGCATGAGCCTAACAAAGCTGCCGCGTTCACTCAAGCCATGTCAAGTGTGGCGCACACTGAACTCTTGTCATGTTACGGAGCAGCGTAAGTCTGTAACCACCAATAGCTAAACGAACGAATGGCAGCGTCTGTCAAGCCTTGAGCAATACAAGCTTTGTTGGACAAGGTAGCAGAGATCTCGAAACTTGTGTGAAGGAATGGTACAAAACAAAGGGATAACCGTAAGTATTGCTGGTGACGATTTTAGAAAGAAGGCAATGACACGCTGCCATTAACGGTACTTGTGCCAGAGCTACAGAGTCTGCGGAGCATTTGCTAGCGTGAGCGTAATAATACCACAGTGGAGCGACTTCATAAGCTTTATTAGAAGCAGCATACATAGAGTAGTAATGCTAGGCAGAGAACTCAAATAGTGCAGCATTTGCTGCGCTGCGCCCACCGTATTATACGAGTGGGCTAACACACGACACTGCTGCTCAGTGGGACACACACGGAGCGGTCCGTCAGTCTAACGCAAAGAATATATAGGTAGGTATAGGTACTCACATGACACACACAAGCTGCCTAACATTGAGTATTCAGCCTCCATAACTAATCGCTTCAAGACCAAATAATCAATACTGATGCCGCAATGGACGCTCAACATCTCTGAAGCAAAGTTACACAATAAAATATAGAAGACTACACTAAGGTGAACAATTATAAGACGAAGAGCTTTAAAAAGAGTGAGATTCACGCAACTAAAGGCTAGTCTCATTAACATGGACATTTATATAATGTGCAAAGTGGGGAGCTGACTGGCCCTCCCGCCTCTCTGTTGGGCTCGACACCCCAAGTCCAGGACGGGCTAGTGGCCGGCATACCAACACACGATGCGAGGATACAGACACTGCCACAAGACGCTAAGTATCAACTGTAGGCGTAGGTACTTTATGCCCCCTGACCAGCTGGGTGCCTTCCAATAGCCTACGTCAACTAGCCTACCAGCCGATACAACCAGCCCGGCAGTCTGACGCCATCTCCTGATACAACACATCGGCAGCAGGGCCGCCTGCACCACTGCACCTGAGCTACGCCCACACAAGCAGTTCAGTCATTGTAAGGTCAGAAAGAAGTACAACACGAGCGAACACACAAAAGATTACCGACACGACAGCATGGAACATTAAGAGGCGTTAGTGACAAGTAAACTTGGCCTCTTGCACAGTACAGTAGTTTACATCCACCGCTACACGTCATTCTGCGGCGCGCTGTGATCAGTTCAATTGATTCGAGTGGCTTTTCTTGAACAACTGAGACGGGGCGCTGCAAGTGCGTCACCAACACCCAATACTTTACAGACGGTAATACATTGTATGCACTTCAGTTTCTATCAAAATGGAATACGTAAAAATAGCCTAAGTAAACAAATCACCTTCCCCATTCTATGTTTTAAAGTATTTTACTTCTAAAACAAAAACAAGTAATTTAGATTAAATTGCACGACAGCCATTGCAGGGCACGAGTGACCTCCAGTGCCTTCTATTGCAGATGCTGGTGAGCAGGTGCCCTGCAGTCCCCAGACATTCAGCTACTGCAGTTGAGGGATTAGTACCGTTGCTGCACCAGCGGGACATGAGTCAGGGCACCCCAGCAGCAGCTGGCCTGCACGCGCTCATCCGACAGCAGAGCGCGGCAAGAGCTCCCAGAGGAAACTTAACCACACCCGCAACTGCACTCTCAATGGAGGCCCGTAATTACGACTGACAACAATGCCACAAAGTTCAGAGGGACTGTCATGACCAGCAACATGGCTCGGCAAACTAGTACATACTAGGCGTACGCCAGTCAGCTTGCACCATCAGGGCTACAGTAGTAAACCAAAAGCATAGTTAGATACGAACTAGTGCACTAATAACTTGGCAGTGATATTACTGTCAAGGACGTGACAGAAATGGACAGCGTTCAACTGATGAAGACATAAACAGCTCCTCCCTCAGGAGTCGCATAGACTACTGTCTGGTTTGCAGCTCAGTACACGATGGCTACCACCAAATGAATCAACTGCCCTGCTTATTTCTTCTCCTCTTTTGTGTTCATATTTTCAACAGTAACGACCTCTACCTTGGTAATCTTCTTAGGATCAGATGAGCCTGTCTCCAGGATCTCCACCTTCTGGTACACATTGGGCGAGTTGAGCCAGCGAGATCTGTCGTTGACGCGCTTGCCATCCAAGAGGCGACGCAGCGGGCTGCACACAATAGAGAATTATCATTATCTTACAAATTTAACCACCCCAGACACAATAACAGTGATTCAGGAGTGAATCAGGCAAACAATGATTTAGTAAGTTTTACATTTTATCAGTTATATAGCGGGTATATAATTTAGTTCATTTAGGTACGAGTAGGTAGGTCCCTGGTATGAGGTGAGTTTGTCACCAAGAATGTACGGTAGAGTCACATTTCCTTAGTAGACACAACAGAGAAAGTTCTAGCGTCACGCGTACTGAAGTCCATGGTGTAGGTATATAAACGTAGCCCATCTTTTGACTAGTTTGCGACTTTTCTGCACATCTTGATCCAAAACGTCACTTGGAGCCCTTAAGTAAGGCTAGTGCCGTTCTTGTGCCGAGTTTATGAAAGTAACTCAAACATAAAAGAGCTACTTATCGATTCTCTCCACGTTTATAATTTTTTTTCTCTGTGCAAAAGATAATGAATCAACAATGGGCTGCTTAGATATTTTAAAGATAGAAATCTACAAGCAAAAACGACAATTGTGCAAGTTTTTTTTTTTTAGTAAACTGGCTGCATCTGTTCTTGACATTTTTTCCTCTTTAGCAAAGGTAAAGACTGGCTTTGTCTACCGCTATTTTTTTAGACTAAAGGCAGCAAAAACATTACAATTTTATACTCTGAAGCGATATCCAAATGCAGTCAGGTTAATATCTTCATGCCTCAGCATCTGCACACTATTGTCCAGTAACATAACGTGGGCCCACTGTGCGATACCCCCTACTTGTCTAAGTTTCCAAAACTGAAGCACCTAGATCTAGCATACCATTGCTGTACAATTACTTATATGGGCATAAAATGGCGCTATCACTTCCGATTCTAGAACTAGCAATTTTTCACACCAACAAGCTTCTCTCTGTTAGCTACTGCTATCATGAAACTACATCTTATGAGCTCGGACGTGAGGTATACCGTAGTATCCCCTCATTTATAGCAAAAAAAAAAAAAAAAAAAAAATACAAAGAGAACCGTTTTGGCAGAGGGGTAACAATTCAAAATTACAGATTGATTTTGTTCGCGGGTTTCTGCCGAAACGTGTTTTAACAGTCTCTTCCTATTTTAAGCAGTTGATGTCTATAATTTTTGGGCAGTTAGCAATTCATTGAAGAACCATGAGCATTTGAAAAAAAAAAATATATATATATATATATATACATATGTTTCTCGCTGTCCATAACATGTCTAATTTCCCTTTGTTTCCTCATACACTGCGTTAACATACATGGTAAAACAATACATTTGGTAAACTCCAGAGGACTCCTTTACAATGCTAGCAAGCCATGGAGACCTATATAGGATTTTTGCAATACCTATATTGCAACACTAGTGGCCCGAGCCGTCATTATAAATGAGGGCAGAAAATTAGAATGTACTTCACGAAAACCCCCATTGTCTTTTGTGCTTTTTACTGCTCAGAGGGCTTGGTATGTGAAAGATTAACATTCTATCCGAAAAAACTGGATATATGTATAGTATATGGCGTAGTCAAGTGGCATCTCCCGTTGGACCTTTGAACATGTCCAAACGCCGTCATGCAGGCGAGCTCAGGTCCTTCAGCTGGAGTTGCCGAGTGCGACTACCGTATCCTAGATACTGTCTTCGGCATTCGAACCTGTTCCAATCTTATTCCCATAGAGCGTGACAGGAAAAATATAGATATATTTATAAACTAGAGTGCCCGCACTGTTAAAAATTTCAGCGAAGAATTTCTGATGACCCATCTTCATTGATCATAGTTTTCATAACAACTTCCTTTATCAGCATGCTAGAGCTGAGCAATGCCCAGCTTTTCTTTGGTGATACGCTGAAAAGCGATGTTTTTTTTTTTTGTTAGTCAATATTGTCTCCTAATAAATACTGAGCTCTGTATCCAGGATACTCGACGATGTCCTATAAATTGTAAGTTTTTCCCTCAAATGCAAAGTTGTTCTGTTGAAAAAAGAATCCAAAATGTAGAAAATTATTTGCTGCTAAGAAATCCTTGTAGTCTTTACTTGTCTACAGATCATTGAAGAACATTTTGCCATTAGAGTGCTGGTGCTGTCAAAAATGACAGCGAAGAAGTTGCGAGTCGCCAGTTGTAATATATTCAATTCTGTGCCTGGGTGAGTTCTAGGTGAGTTCGTCACTGAGCTTGGCTGTAAGAGTTAACTCAAAGCAGAGTAATGCTATCAGGCTGCAGTGCTGGTAGGGGGAGAAATATCGTTTTAAGATCTTCTTGTTTATTTACACATTATGTAAGATTTAAAAGATATGATCCAATAATAAGTAGCAAGCATGCTACTGATAGATGCAGACAACAAAGTATTAGGTATTATAAGAAGATTAAAGCCTCCCTAAATAAGTACTAAGCTCTTCTAAGATAGGAAAAGGAAGGGACATGTAGTACGTCGATAGAAAAACGGGGAAACCATGCAGGAAGGTGTTCCCACACAGGATCAACGCGCATGGGAACAGCAAGTCGGGAAAGAAGAGGAAGAACAGACAACAGTAAGGTCAGTAGGAGTATGAAAGTGGAGGGAAGCAAAGTGGGCACGAAAGACAGACGTCCCGAAGGCCTAGCTAATGGCTAAGGTAACCTACACAAACCCCCTGGGGGAGCTACTCCCCATAACATAGGATGGGCGAACCTAACTAACCTAACCCTATGGCCCATCCCATGCCCCCGGAGGGGATACAACAAAGTACAAAGTCTACATCTGAATAAGTGCTACAAGCAGAATGCAGTAGACAATGCTGGTACAGTAAGGCTAAGTAGCAAATAAGCCGATTCTTCAATGCACAAACGCCATTAAATATCTATGATCGCCGGCTTCATTTAGAACACCGGCAGGTTCCGCGAGAATCGAGTCGAAAGTCCGCCAGTAAATTACTGTACGCTTATGACACTAACAAATATCTCCGAAACTCTGGTTACAGGCTTTGACAGACAGCTTTTATTGATAAACCTAGGTTCCGGCCGGAAGGTCCCTAATAATCTTGGCTGTCACTCAACAAGCAATGCTGGTAAACAGGCACATTTTTGTACGGTATCATATACGACGTTTCAAGTTTTATATCAGAGAGCTTCTGACCTGGAGACGGGCGGTGATGACAGCAGTCCAAACATGAACTCGCATGATACTAAGAATGCGTCTATACATTTGAATGTTAAGGCTAACACATTGGAATGCTGTATGTGCGAAACGCATATATAACAACGTCTTCATTTAATATGCCTTTGTTACTAACATGCTTATTATTATTATTACTGGCGGGACCCGTGGAAATTCCACGGTTAATAAATATAATCATTTTCTATAATGTACCATTCCCAAGCTAGGCTTTTACTACCTTTCTCAGTTTGACCTCATCCAGATATGCAAAAATAACCTCCTCTGTTTAAACTAAAGCACGTTACGTAACTTATGGCGAACTACGTCTGATGTATCGTAGACCGTCTACCCTTACTCGTATCGACTAAAATAACGCCAAGTAAATCGTACAACCTAACGCTTGCAGATGATGCAAACAAACTACAATAGCTATATTATTAAGCAATAGTTTCTTGTATCTATTGGCACTTATTTCATTGTGATCATAATACAGCCATCTCATGTAACCACGCGGGATTCAGTTTTTTTCCCTCTTGTGTATGTTTTGTTTGGCCTCTCGATTCGGAGGTAGCTACATTTAGTTCGTAATGCTCTTCAATCTTTTCAACTCACGCTTAATACTGTATTTCTCAAATTCGCGTTTGAAGCTGGCATTTGGAGTCCTCGAAGTGACTGAAGTGACAGTGGTCAGCACATATAATTAAGGAAGATATAGACAGGCAGTTCTTCAATATTTTTGCAAGACAATCGTGTCCGAAGTTTTATATCCTAGTGCTCACCCTGTTACTTTCATCATCAGATGGTATACAGGATACAAGTTTCCTTTACATACTTGAATCCGCTCGGAATTTCGACGATGGTTAATGGCTATAAAAATATGAGCTCAGGACTTCTCCCTATATAAGCTGCATGAGGCGATGCCGCTCTCCGATTGGATATGCCGCTCAGCCAGTTGAAGAGGAAAGTTTACTCAAAACGCTCCCGTAGGGTAAATAGAGCGGGTGCGCTCCTCCCTATAAGAACCTCCTTGGTATTACCCTCTCCGTACATCGAATTTATGGCATAGTATCGGGCGGCCTCAGGTCAAAATGCACTTCTTGCACTGCCGAAGTGGAAATCTCAGCACTGAAGGTATCTCAAGATTCCATTGGCACTCTCATGCAACTTGATTCGAGTCATAACAACCCAAACAACTTTTCTACGCAAACTGACTAGCAGGGAGCAATACTGTAGCCTCAGTACAACCACCCAGCTTCCAAGCCACCAGTTTCTAGAACACCTTTGACAAAATGGGCGTCACCGTAATAGCTCGGTAGTTGGCGACATTGGAGCTAGGGGAATGGGGTAATATTCCCAGAACGCTAAAACGGGGAAAATTTCCCAACTGTATCAGGCGCCGGAAAATCACTCCAAGCTTGGGGGCAAGAGCGCCAGTAACATGCTAACAAAATAGAGGAAAGATGCCTACTGGGTCCACACTTTCATAAGGATAAAAGTCCTCAAGAAGTACTTTGATAGTGCTAGACCTGAATGCCAAAGAGGTCAACAATGGCTTTCAGTGACATCCATGAAGCAGTAACAATGCCTCTCTGCTCTGCTTCCCGTTAAAATGAGCCGCTAAAGAGCTCCGTCTTGGCCAAGGGATTAAGTATGACACCTCCACCAGGGCCAACAAAAGGCGGTAGTGAGGGTTCAGCACCAAAGAATGAACCCTTCAGCCCACTCCATTAACGATCAACGATGTGGAGAGTCAATACTCACTAGATATGCCCTGGAATGCTGCTGCTGCCAAGATGTTGCTTACTACTCCCTCTACCTGGTCTTTCTATCACCAGTCAGCGGTGATAAACGTCTTCGTTCAAGATTAAGTATGTACGTATATTTATCACCCACGAACGAAGTGAGAGAGATGATGTTTTCGTTAAAGATTCAAGTATGTATATTTGTATACATGTATATCTATGTATCCTAAGACAAATCACAAATAATAAATAGAAAGTTGTTTTTAATGTTTCGGGATTTTTGATCTCCCATCATCAGAATTAAAAGTCAAAAGAAGTTGAAGGGATTCAAAAGGACTAATTTTATTTCAACTGAGCAAGGTCTGGGTTGAGGCTATCAGGGAGAGAGCTAAATGGCTAATGAACGTGGTGCGCTTGGGGGGTCCTTATATAAGGGTCAAGCGATATGGGATGTGGAGAGAAAAGAACATGTACAGTCGGAGTGAAAAGTCAGTTATGGGCTACAGTCTAAAAAGCGAATGAACAGAGCTGTGAGAAGGGGCCGGATGTCAGCCCTTGAACAGTCGATAGATTTGGAGCTGGTTAGTCGTGGATAGTGTGAAGAGGTACAGCTGAGGTCATAATGTTGAGGCTATGGCTCCGTCTATGGATGTAAAGGGATTCTAATGTGAGTTCGATTGGATTAGGAGAGTCCTTGAGAAGTCATTTTCGCTGATGGGATGGTCGTTTTGCTCAGCATGCAGGCGGAGAGCTGAATGTGAAGGTTTTGCAAGTGGTAAACTGATTTGGTTGGATACACGTTAATGTTGGTCAATGCGCGCTTCGAAATGTCCAGTGCTACCAATTTACGAGGCATAGCATTCTCTGCATTTGAAACGGTAGATAACACTTGACATGAGCAATGAAGCGGTGTGGGAGGTTTGTCTTTAAATTCAAAGTAGGACCCTAAGGTAAATGTGGTTCTGTAAGAAAATTTGAAGTTTATATGTGGGTAAGCTTCAGAGAGGAACGTTTTCAATGTGTTTGCTGTACTAACAGAGGCTTTGTTATAATACGGAAGCAAATGAAAGCAGTTTGTCCAAGAACAATTTGTAGTAGTGGTTCAGAAGATGGAGCGGATAACCGTTATTTTTTAAGAAAGTTCGGAGAAAGTCAACTTCGTTTGAGAAGGTAAGGTAGGAGGAGGGCAAATGGTAGGCCCGAAATAGTAGAGTTTTTATTGGATTGATTTTAAATTGATCGTAGCAGTGACTGAAAAAAACTTGTCGCGAAGCCTGAGAACGTGGTTTTTCTGTGAACCCCAGTGACAAGCGTTGAGTCGTGGTGGGGCTATAGCTGGAGTAGCAGTTAGTAAGGTTTCCTGTAGGCCCACGCATACAGGGTTTTCAGAGTTCACTAGTATCTTCAGTTCGTTAAATTTAGTTTTGTAAGATTGGAGATTCCATTGTATTATTTTCAACATAAATTGTTTCAAAGTGTTATTCTACTGATTTCTAGGGGTGGGTATGACTGAGATGTGGTCATATTTTGGGTCTGGGGGTTTATCAGTAGGAGTAGATAGCTTAGCAGGGCCCTATTTGACGGGGATGTTTCCCTGCTGCGTTTATTTGATAAAGAGACGTCCACGTCAGGGACTGGGCGTTCCAGAATACCGTCTCGTGTAGGCAAGGAAGGCAGTTTTCCCTCCTTGCTGGGAGTCGGTGGGGGAGCCATGTCGTCTGCAATGTGCTTAAACGTGTATTTCGGCTGCACAGCCTCTTGTGTAGGCTTTTCATCCGTATTGGATATTGGACTGTGCAATTCGATTTGAGATTTTGATTTAGTTTTGGGAGGCATCAACTGTTGGGAATCTGAGTCCTTTTTTCTTGTCTTTGCGGTCAGCAAATTAGATGATTGAGGCTTTGTTTTCGTGGTATGCTTTAATGTGTTTACGATGGATTGACTAGGGGGTTTAGAAGAGGCTTCAGAATTTGTAGGGGGCTTCGCGGCCTCAGCCGGTATTATGGTAGTATTGGGTTGGGGGTTTTGCTTGGGAGAGGCTTAGTTTCTATTTTTCAGACTTTGGTTTTGATTTCTATCACTGAGGTCCGCTTCTGGGATCGTTGAGAGGGCTGGCTTTTACGGAGTGTTACAAAGCTATAAGTTTTACTTTGCTCAGAGTATCTAGCGTGCACCATCTCGCGTGCAACGCTATAGGCAGTGTGGTGTATGGCCATCGTCGCTAAGATTTCTTTTCGGTACTGGAAGTATTGGCATTCGGGGCTATTTGATTGGTGATTTTTACTGCAATTCACGCATTTTGGAGGTTTGGAACATGTGGAGCCTGCATGTCCTGTTTCGCCCCATCGGACGGACGCATGTAGTGCCGTCTGATCGGCATCTCTTCTTTGTGTGGCCTAGTTTCTGACAGTTCGTGCATCTGAAAGGGGCGGGGATATATGCTTCCACTATTTCGGCGCACCATGACCTGAGCCTGATTTGGAAGGAAGGGTACACTGTGCGAAAGTAAGAATGAATCTGGGTATGGGAGTTAGTTTGCCCGTTTTCATTTTTTTCATCTGTTCGATATCTACTACATTTTGCTCCTTCAAGACTTCGATTAGTTACTCTTTGGGGGTATTGGTCAGTGCCCTGCTTAGTACAGTTCCTTTTACTGGATTTAGTGATCGGTGAGAGTTCATCAATTCGATGTGACTTCCTAATCTAGTAATCATTGATAGTGTGTTAGCTTGTTCATGTGTGTGGGCTTCGACGAGAAGCGAGTTTTTAGATATTTTATGAATAGATTCAAGTTTGCCAACCTTTTTATGCAAATCAGCATTTGTGCAGACTACATCAACATCACTCCCCAAGTCAGAACCAGGAAAAGTGATAATGTTGAAGGCTGTAAAGTTCGAAGGTTTTTTGATTGGTCTAGTTTCATTAGGATGAATGCATATATGGGTTTTGGTTTATTAGATGTTCTTTTATTTTTTGGGAACTGATAAGGTTCTAAGGTAAGATTAGTCGAATGGGTGTTGAGTGAATCCGGGTTTTTGGCTGATCAGATCAGTTCGCCCGTGTCAGTAGCAGAGTCCAGATTAGAGTGCTTCGTCTTGTTGTTGTTGTTATTGTCATAATCTTTGTCTCCATTGATTTTGCTAGGGGCACTCTGCCCTTAAACGGAATCAAGGGGAAGGAGAGAAGAATCCAAAGGATGTCCTTTTTGAAAGTCCGGGTCGTCACTGTCTTGAGCGAGTGGTTTATTTATATCCATATTTAGAAAGTTAGGAGTTCATCCTCTTCCTTGAGCCACTACCATGACTGCCCACCAGGGGGAGTTCTGCTGTTGGATAAACTCGGTCCCAAACGAGCCCACTCGTGGGAGAGAGGATATAGCCTACTGGTCACAGGTTCAGCTAGTTGTGCTCTTTCCTAAGCTGGTGTGCACTCCCAGACACACCAGCCGTTCAAGCAGCCCCCACCTACACTGTGACCCTTCGGCTATACCCGCCGTAAAACCAGCGAGAAGGGCTTAGGCGCCCGCTGGAGTACCCGTACATCCATATAAAAGTCGTTCATAAAGCCTCATTGAAGTCCGAGTCGTAAACGAGTATTCGTCAACTATCCCCGTTAGTTTGGGCCCATGGCTCAAAGTCGTAAAGTTACAATGCAAGGCATATTGGACCCGTAAGGACCCCACGGCAAGGACGGGATAGAAGGGAGTCAAAACCTATGAAATGTTTGTAATAGTCCGGTTTGAATATGGGTAGGCAGCATTCCAGGCCAAATGACGAAGAAATTTGAGGCGTGGTTGAATTAGTTAAAAATTACATCGTCAGAATTACAGGATGTTAGGTTTGTGGACGAATTTGGTTCTATCTATGAATTTCTTGGTGTTGGACTGTAAAAAGTGAACTAAACTGATGTAGTCTAGAAATGAAAATGAATTTTTAATCTGAGATAGGTACTGGTTAGTCGAATTTGTATGGTTGACGATGTTGCTATGTTGAGTTTGAATTTCCAAGTCCAAGAAACTATTTGTCCTCCTCCTACCTTACCTTTTCAAACGAAGTCGACTTTCTCCGAACATTCTTCAAAAATAACGGTTATCTCAACACCTTCTGGATCACGACTGCAAATTATCCTTAGACAAACTGTTCGATCCCCGCATTAGCAAACCCTCTGTCCCTAAATTAGACTTCTATCATTCGTTTCCGTACTATAACAAAGCCTGTGTTAGTGCAGCAAACACATTGAAAACGTTCCTCTCTGAAGCTCACCCACAATAAACTTCAAATTTTCATACAGAAACACATTTACCATTGGATCCTACTTCAAATTTAAAGACAGACCTCCCAACCCGCTTCACCGCTTATGTCAAGTGTTATCTACCGTTTCAAATGCAGAGGATACAATGCCTCGTACATAGGTAGCACTGGACATTTCGAAGCGCGCATTGACCAACATTTAGATGTATCCGGTCGAACCGGTTTACCACTTGCAAAACCTTCACATTCAGCTCCCCGGCAGCATGCTGAGCAAAACGACCATCCAATCAGCAAAATGACTTCTCAATCATTGACTCTTCTAATCTAATCGAACTCACAACATTAGAATCCCTTTACATCCATAGAAGACCTAGCCTCAACATTATGACCTCAGCTGTACCTCTTCACACTATCCACGACTAACTAGCTCCGCATCTACAGACTATACAGGGGCTGACATCCCGCCAATTCTCACAGCTCAGTTCATTCGCTTTTTAGACATTCGCCCATAACAGACTTTTTTCCTCCGACTGTACATGTTCTTTTCTCTCCGCCTTTTAGCTCTCCCCCTGATAGCATCAGCCCAGACCTTGCTCAACTAAAATAAAATTATTCCTTTTAAATTCCTTCAACTTCTTTTGACTTTTAATTCTGATAATGGGAGACCAAAAATCCCAAAACGGTAAATTTTAGTTTACTAGTTGACTTTCTATTTATTATACCTATGTATATGTATTTTTATATTTCTTCACCCAATAAGTGGTCGAAGGAGTTGAGCTATGTTCACAACTTTTTGCAGGGAGTCTGGTCGATTGCCCTAGATATGACCAATGCGAAAAAACTAGAATTAGCTTAGCAATTAAAAATGATGGCGATAAATTTTCTTGCATATCCATCCAAAAAAAAGGCGGAAGCTGGGTCATATATATAGTTTTTTGGGTAGTCACGTGGGTTGACTGAAATGCTAAAAGTGGCATAATTCGCCTTGAGCTAACGAAACGTTAGTTGAGGCGAAAGAGCTTTGTTTAGACGCCGGATGGAAGTTCAACTTCCACTAGCCTCTTGCCCCCGTGGGCGGGTGGCTCTCAC
>LQNS02278187.1:1995019-2013197 GCA_001587735.2 Parhyale hawaiensis
TAAATGAGCGGCAGTGTGAGGGCTAAATGAACGGCAGTGTGAGAGCTAAATGAGCGGCAGTGTGACAGCTAAATGAGCGGCAGTGTGAGAGCTAAATGAGCGGCAGCGTGAGAGCTAAATGAGCGGCAGCGTGAGAGCTAAATGAGCGGCAGCGTGAGAGCTAAATGAGCGGCAGCGGGAGGGGTAAATGAGCGGCAGCGTGAGAGCTAAATGAGCGGTAGTGTGTGAGGAGTAAATGAGCGGCAGTGTGAGGGCTAAATGAGCGGCAGTGTGAGGGCTAAATGAGCGGCAGTGTGAGGGCTAAATGAGCGGCAGTGTGAGGGCTAAATGAGCGGCAGTGTGAGGGCTAAATGAGCGGCAGTGTGAGGGGTAAATGAGCGGCAGTGTGAGGGGTAAATGAGCGGCAGTGTGAGGGGTAAATGAGCGGCAGTGTGAGGGGTAAATGAGCGGCAGCGTGAGAGCTAAATGAGCGGCAGTGTGAGGGGTAAATGAGCGGCAGCGTCCCACAACCCTAACTACAGTCTGCTGGGCAGCGATCGGTGCAGCAGCAGCANTGTGAGGGGTAAATGAGCGGCAGCGTGAGAGCTAAATGAGCGGCAGTGTGAGGGGTAAATGAGCGGCAGCGTGAGAGCTAAATGAGCGGCAGTGTGAGGGGTAAATGAGCGGCAGTGTGAGGGGTAAATGAGCGGCAGCGTCCCACAACCCTAACTACAGTCTGCTGGGCAGCGATCGGTGCAGCAGCAGCAAGCCAGGAGTCCTCTCCGCCCAAGCAAGTAATTTAGGGCAGTTTACTTTTGTACCGAAAGTACCGATGCTAGTTACATTTGGTTGACGTGCACTTACATCAGCCAACACGGTTGCTCTGCCGAGTGACCAAATTCAATCTTTATACCTGTTGCTAAAATGAAAGATAATAAATTACTGACACGAACGAGCTCATTACAACCTACAGGGAGGGTGTTCGGCCTGATGCTAGACGCCTCAATGCTGATGTGCTTACGCGCAGTTAGCAATCATAATTTGAAGAGTCACAAATGAAACACTTCAGATCATTGCTGGAGCTTTCCATTGGACAGCGTAAGAGGAAACAAGCAATTCACAGACAGCACTGCCGCTGGCACTGAAGTCAAAGAATGCCTGAAACTATTTCTCCTACACAATGAGCTGCAGCGTGATGTGGTTACGCCATTTCATACAAGCTAATTAGTGATTTGATTAGATATAAGCATAGATAGCTGGCAGTAGGCGGAGCAACAGGTCCATTCTCAGCGAGCAGCCGAGACTTACACTTTGGCCCGCTATGAGCTACTGCCGTTATGTCGGTATCACTTAGATGTCCGCAGAGCTCGGAGATATTAAGTTAGTTACGTTCGAAGCTGTGGAGGGTGTCGCTCCCAATGTTAGTCAAAACGATTTTAAAATGCGTTGACTGTCTCTTCGCCGACAACTTCCGAGGGGAGTCTATTCTAGATATTCACTATGAAATACGGGAAGAAATGCTGGCTTAGAATAATTCTTCGAGCTTCATGCTTGACTTTTTCGCAGTAATTTTGCAGGCTATCATGAACGATGGAATATGACAGAACTAGAGCACCAGCACACATGGAGATGGTAGGTACATACTGGACAAGCTACGCCTTCTTACGTGAAAGAATTTAATACAAAGAGAAACGGACAGGAAGGGTAACCACTAACCAGCACTTACCTTCATATCTTGATCGATATCCGGAGGCCTCATTTTGCCCTTCTCGAGCTCTTCTTCTGTCATGAGACGCGCGTCGTCGTCTTCAGGCCCTGCTGCGCCACCATTGCTGCCCACTCCATTGACAGCGTTGCCCGCCACAGCCGCGCTCATTTCTGTAAAGTGAGGGCGTGAGATCACCAGCTGACGTCACCTCCACATCCGTATTGCAATGGTAACCATGCATACGTCATCATATAACAACACTAGCAGCAATCTAAGGGAACACTCTCAAGCATTAATCCTCCCATAGCACCGGTAACTGAGAAATAGATTGAAACTGCACCCATTTATACAGATTTATACTGTGGCATAGATAAGTTCAGAGCGGTAGACGTGAGAACATCGACCTAACACATCAGTGTCATGCTGTTACCAGCACACATTCGTTTGTAAACCGCCGTCCATTTGCTGCAGTCCTACAGACAGTAACAACCTATCTACAGTAGAGATGACACAGTTGCTTCTTCCATCCTCACAGTCACTAGTATTAGCGGCGCCAGAAATCTCACCACCGTACCAACTCCATTTGAGTTATGAAGCATCACTTCACGTAATCCTAATACTAATAGTCTATAATGAAACGCTTCGTGTCCCCATCTTAATGAAATAGGCGAAAAATTGACCAGGCTCCAGATTTTGCAACGAAGTTACGTTTTTGATAGAGATCGATGACCAGCTTGCAGAAGATGGCGAAAGTGGGATTCTTATCCCTTTATCTGACTGCATTTCTCACTTGAAACGCTTCTTGAAATCGAAACAATATATTTGGCGCTCTGTAGTTACTATTTAATAACTTTTCTCTCAGGTCATGACGTATAAATTCGGTAGATGATCAACGGAGCACTCATGAATTGATTTTTCACCGGCAGTAGACAAATATCTATTCTAGCTTACTTTCTCTTTTGGAGAAGATTTTGCTTCAAAGGCTAAAGCTTCAGCACTTCAATAAAGCAGATATTTGAGTTTGTAGGCCAGTGGCATGGCTATGGTGCGCTCACATTGCATATAAGCTGACTGGAGTTTTATTCAAGCTTATTCCAGTGTTTTACTCAAAATTTTACTGCTGCCTCTCACTATGGACGGCACACACATAAGGAGACTATAGGATAGGGAACGTAAAAGAAGAACGAGACTATTACAATCTAAAGCACAAAGACGTGCTACCAATGGAGAGAGATGACGCGTCTATGCGATACAGAGTAAAGGAAGACTGGAAGGAGAAAGGTAACAAAAGGGAATAAGAGCTGAGAATAATCGTGAACGGGACAATGAGGAAACGGCAAATCAGAGAAGAGAAGACCTATTATTATTATTATTATTAAAACTTCACGCTTGAGCTCCCACGGACAGGTAATACAACCCAAATGAAGCATCTTGCTGCCACGGTAGCTGCATGCTTCCGTTCTCAGCTCTAGCACCATGTATCGCTCGCTGGTTCGATTCTCCGCCAGACACTCGAGCTCTTTGCAGATCTTGGTGTGCTGACTCGGCAGTTGTGTGTGCATGCTCAGCGCTGGGGCAGAACTGCCTTCCTCAGAGATGAGGGGGGTGGGGGGGTCTCGGGTCATTTGTTTCTTCCGTCAAATTGGCGCCATAGTTCGTGGTGACCCGAGGGCGACTGCCACTACACTTACTCATCTGGGGCCAGTGGGCCTATACCCGCAGCACAAACCAGTGCATGTGGGTTTCCCAGGTGAGGGTGTGGTCTAAGTTGACTTTACCTTTACCGGGAAGCCCAAAACGCTGCTAAAGGAAATCCAGCAAAAAACCATTAACAGCTGGCTCAAACGCCTGCAGGCCAATACGACAAAAAGCCGATGCCGGTAACAAATTCCAAACCTTAGCCGACCAGGGAACGAAGCACCGACAGAACTGATTAGTTCGACATCTGACAGCCTCCAAAGTAAAAGAGTGCGCTCCGCACGCAGCACGAGTCGCTCTCCCAAAAACCTTGAGGGCAGGGAGAGAAGAATACAACCAATGCCTCTCATTATTGTATACCTTATAAAACATACATAGCTCAGCTACTCCTCTCCTGTGGGACAGGTTCACTAGATTATTAGCGCACAGCCTGCTGGCTGAACTAACAAGTCGATCCAACAGACGCAAGTGAGTGTCAGCAGCTGAAGCCCAGACCGGTGAGCACCGTAAATTGTTAGCTACGTTTTTTTCATTTTTCGTATGAATGAGTTCAGAAAAATTGCATTCTAAAGCTAAAACTTCCCTATTAGCGATTATATGTGATCAAAAATTGGGTTTTAATCTTTAAATGACGCCTCTAATTTTGTTGTATTTAAACTTCGAGTCGTTTTTTCCCCAAGCTGATTATAACGAGTGCTAGGGAAAAAAATATATTATGAGAGCACGTCGAAGAATCAATAAAGAAATTGAAAAACCAACTCAGAGATGAGAAGTTTTCGCACCGGCATTTATTAAGCAAACATATCGATTATTGCGTGAATTTTTTCACGAACGAGTCCATTAGTCTATAGTATAATTCTGCTTATCCCTCCGATAGTTATTACGACCGTGGCGCTTTCATAAGTATTAGATACGGGAAAATAGGGCTTCCTTGATGTATACGGTACTTGATATACGACCTGGTCAAGGAGGAGACAAGTTCAAATTTAAAGCTGCTACTGCTCGCGGGTCTTAGGTAGAAGATTCACTGCCTGACTTAGAACATTTTTCACACTTCGTATGCATGATACGGGTCCCGAGAGCACCATAATTGAGGAACAATACTTCTGTTCTGCGCAATTTCCACAGGTTCTCTTAGTTCTAGATAGGGGAAATTTAGGATGGTACGGGTCTGAGATATCACTGAAGAACATTGCTTTTGTTCTGTGAAATTTTTAAGGGTTCCAGCTAGTCTAAGGTAACTAGGGAAATACGTTACAATCAGCTAGGGAAAAAGACGACTCCAAGTTTAAATACCAACAACAAAATTAGAGGCGTCATTTAAAGATTAAAAAAATTTTTGATCACATAAAATCGTTAATACGAAAATTTTAGCTTTAGAATGCAATTTTTCTGAACTCATTCATACGAAAAATGAAAAAAAAAAACGTAGCAACAATTTACGGTGCACACTCCGAGAGGAGCTAATAATCTGCAACAATACACGAAGAAAATAGACGTACAAAACAAGTGACTCGGTATGAGAAGCAAAAACCAATATAGTGAGCACGACAGCCCTGAAATGCTAAGACAAAACAATTGATAACCTAGAGCTCTCTGAGAGCGCATACCTCCGCCAAGTAAGGCAACGGTAATGAAAAATTCAAATTGGCTATGAAATAATTATTTCTTTTGTAGCAACTCTAAAATTCAATCATTTGTGCCTTTTAATAGTATTAGCTAGCAGTTTCTGTAATTTTTTTTTTAAATCCTTTCATAACTATTTGGTTATGCTGACAAACACTGTGACAAACATAAGTCAAACATACAAACGAACCAACCGATCTACACCAAAATCTAATCATTTATATCTTTAAACATTGATAACAACTATTACATATTTCATAGAGATCCATTTAAAACTTTTCAGTTATTGCGTAACAAACACTATGACAAACTCAACTGAAACATGGAAACGAATCAGCCGATCTGCACCAAAATTTAATCATTCGTGTCTTTCAACAATACAGTACTAACAATTGCTGCAAGTTTCATAAAAATTTACTCAAAACTTTTTGAGTTATTGCGTTAACAAACATAAAATCAAACACAGAAACAAACATACGAACGAACAAACAGATTATTACAAAAAATTGTCATTTACTCTTTATAATATACATGACAACTCATGTAAATTTATTAAAAATCCGTCCATGACTTTTTGAGAAAAATGTTAGAGCGCATTGAGAAAAATGAGGCAGGCAGACAAACAAACAGATGGTCGGAATCCTCACCACAAAAGTTAATCATCTGCTCCTCCTAACATACCAAACAATCCCTGTAAATTTCGTCAAAATCCGTCCATAACTTATTGAGTTATCTTGTTATTATAATTATTATTTAAACTCACGCTTGAGCTCCCACGGACAGGTAATACAACCCAAATGAAGCATCTTGCAACACCGGGAAGCCCAAAACGCTGCTAAAGGAAATCCAGCAAAAAACCATTAACAGCTGACTTAAACGCCNAAATTCCAAATCTTAGCCAATCAGGGCACGAAGTACCGACAAAACTGATTAGTTCGACATCTGACAGCCTCCAAAGTGAAAGAGTGTGCTCCGCACGCAGCACGAGTCGCTCCCCAAAAAACCTTGAGACAGGGAGAGAAAAATACAACCAATGCCTCTCATTATTGTAGACTTTATAAAACATACATAGCTCTGCAACTCTTCTCCTGTGGGACAGGGTCACTAATCATTATCAGCTCACATCACAGCCTGCTGGCTGAACTAACAAGTCGGTCCAACAGACGCAAGTGAGTGTCAGCAGCTGAAGCCCAGACCGGTGAGCAATACTCCAACACAGGCAGCATCAACGCATAAAAACATCTACGGGCAACCTATCACCAAACACGGAATTCACCTTACGCAGGAGCCCAATCTTTAGTGGAAGCGCGTGACACCAACCTCCTAATATGCGGCTCAAAAGTGAGCTTCTCATCAAAGACAACACCAAGAATCTCCAAGGAGCTAGACTCCTGAAGCAAAGTGTCAGCAATTGCCAGTTGGGGATGCCGCGGTACAAGTGTCCGAGACCGACTGATAATCATCGACTTGGTCTTACTAGCATTCAACTTCATACTCCAGGCCGAGCACCATGCACTAATGCGTGACATATCCCTCTTCAGAGACTGAGCTACAGCATCAAGCAGGCGAGGAGCAGGTATCACTGCTATCAGAGTGGAATCGTCGGCATAGTTGATCAACGTGTTCTCAAGTGAAGAGAACATGTCACTAGCATAGAGAACGAACAACAGTGGGCCAAGCACACTACCCTGAGGGACGCCAGACACCACCCCGACTGAGGCGCTCAAAACGCCTCCAACACACACACTCTGCGTCCGCTCAGAAACAAAATCGCAAATGATTGGCAAAACCCTACCACCCACACCAAAGGGGTGTGGGTGGCAGAGATACAGACAGACAAAGAGACAGACAAACCAGACGAAAACACAACCTCCTTGGCGGAGGCAACAAGCGTGCGATACGCCACGATAACAGAGCGATCCCCCACGGCTAATTATCATACATTACTGAGTAAAAATTAATTTACGCCTCTCTAATCCAGCACAAATGAGTCGTTCAAGAGAGTACACGGAAGACATATAGGTAGTAGCTGCGGTATGCAATGCTTTACATGGAACCCATGCACCATTGTGTTATGACACAGGACCAACTCACATGAGTACAGCAAGTCGGGAAAGTACAGGAACAACAGAGGCAAGTATCAGTAGAAATATGAAAGTGGAAGGAAGTAAAGTGGGCGCGGAAGAAATATTCCGAAGGCCCAGCATCGGCTGGCAGCGCTGCTCCCCATAACACAGAATGGGCGACAAGACCTACAATATAATAACGGCTGATGGGTATTTATATGTTTCCGTGTATTTATTTATCTGTCCATTTGCGGCCAGGCTCTAACAAACAGGCGGAAATTAGCCTAGGTTAGAGGCTGTGGTCATTCTGTCAAGTTCATTGAAAACTGATAGGTAGAAAATTGACGAGATTGCAGTTGATGGCAAACGTATCTGAATCAGCGACAGTTGCAATATAAATAATGACAATATCGAAAGCTTAGTCTAATTTGTATAAGTATTACCTTCTCCTTGCATCGAATCTAAGGGCCAAACATACCAACAGCAGTTCGGCGAGAAGTTAGCAGGCAGGCAGTTTTTGAGAAGCACGGAATGTATTGGACTGCGCACACCGAACAGAGGCCTGCTCAACTGCCGCTGTTCGGCGTGCGCGCTTCAATGCATTCCGTGCTTCTCGCTGAACTACTTTTGGTGTGTTTCGGCCGTAAGGCAAAGTATAGGGGAACCTTATATCTGAATGCACCTCTGCATTGTTCAAATCGAAGCAGTGAGGATATCTGAAGCTTCCCTTAGCACTCTTATGCATCTTGACTCTAGGTTTCTTCCCATAGATAATTTCATTGCATCAGTTATTCTACCAACTTTCGCTAAAGTGTGATCAATGAAGGTCATCACAAATCCTTCGCTGTCATTTTTGACAGCGCGGGTCATCTCGTATAATTTTCATGGATCAAACGATACCTTGACTGTCCACTAATATTTGCTATTGAGGCCGATTTCTAAATAGCTTAAACTTCGTTAAAATCTTTTCCAGGAAAGAGACCGACCCCAAGCAAAAAGTAAACGGTTACCGGTAATGCAAGAAGTGTGCTTATCAGCGAGAAACAGAAATTCGTAACTATATACCAACTGTGACGACGATAATTGAAGCTTGGGACAGCGAAATAGCCTAAAATAGGCTAAAATAATTTTGCAATTAACCGTTGGCAAGCGCGTGTTCTTTTTTCATCAGATAAATTCCTTGCGTCTCCAAGAACAGTTTATTTCTTGCTTCAAGTCAGTACGTTGAATAGAGTAAATTTTATCAAGGATTTATCAATTTGCCATCAGCCTCATTTACGAAGAGAGGCCAGTCAAGTTAGCATGTGGTCCACGTTATATAATGCATTGTATTAAATGTTACTGTTAAAGGTAGCATATTTCCAGTATGGAGAATCGCAAGCAGAGCGGCGGATCCAGGACGTGAGAATAAGGGCGACTATATAGTAAATAACATAAGCAAGACCCCACCACTGCCACAGAACACAAGTGTGAGGGCAGAAGCTCAGAGCAGCGACGAGAGGCGGACTGAGAGCGGAGGCCACTGCGTCAGACGCGGTACCCAGCGTAACAATAGCAGTGTGAGAGCGCCGGACGGCACCTAGTTGCGTGCTCATAGTATCAGTGGGTAGTGATACTGTGAGACAATGAGGTACTGCATACCGACCATAGGGGAGGTGACCAGGCGCTATGTAGCGATCGTAGCTTCGTCAACAATGACACAGCTGCTCTCGCCCCACACATAGCTAGCAATTTTTTCCGACATTTCAGAGATTTGGGAAGAGTGCGTTGGGTCCATCTTTCCCTACAACTGCATGACGATTCTCTGCAGGAATGTGACGAGTGAGCGGCAGTTGTGGAGAAACGCTGACGGTACCGTAACTGCACGTCGGTCTGCGGCGGGGCGCAGGCGAGGGACCCCTCCAGGGCCTGGCATTTGCATTTCGGAGTGAAGACACGGGCAGCAGTAGGTACATATATACACGCCACGCCTGCCCTCACTTGGCATCAGTTGCACAGCAGGAACAATCCCTCCTAACAAGAGCATTAATGCCAGATACTCACGAGTAGCAAAACAGTGAATATTGCTCCCTATGTCACCAGTTTGTACACAATAGAAAAAATTATCCATGACACTATGAGAGCATTCCACTACCACGCACGACGCACCTACAGCGCTTTTGACACGCATTGCTATAGTTGCTCTCTACACATTAGAAAATATTCAGTAGTTTACGGGAAAAGTGACAGCAAAAATACAAACAAATAAATACTCTGGCACAATTTACGGCTGCAGCGCAATAGATACGGCAGTACCTACTATCTACCTAAAAGGGAAGTTTCCCATTATTTTCTATAGAAAACGGTCTCCAATTTTCACAGTTTATACCATAAAAGTAACGATACTTACAATAGTTTCGGAGGGATAGCCAACAATTTACGGTATAAGGAAAAATATTTGAAGTCAATTTTACGGGAAATAATGTCACCAAAAGTGAATTAAGTCTCATTGAATTCATGAAGCTTTTACTCTGTAGCTTTAGGTCCTCTCCAGTATCCCCGTTCACGAGTCAGAAAGAGAAAAAGATATGCCGAATGGATATCACGACCACACACAGCCTGCACACGGCGTGCAGTGACAAGATAGCTGCGGCAGGGTGTACGTACCTCTCTGACTGATAGTAGCTGGCCGCGCCGGTAGAGACAACACAAACCTGTGCCGCGCAGCTGCAGTAGCGGTACGCAGTGAACTGCATGAACTGCGGTAAGTCACAAGTACCAATAGATTTCGGCGCACATAAGGGCTTCCAAAAAATTCTGGAGCAACTTTCACAGGACGAGACCAGCCCACGCGTTAGTTTCAGTCCTCGACTCAGCTCAAGTCCCAATATGAAGTCATTTTGAGTTGACTTCGACATCGCCATTTATCCATCGTCAGATACCACAGACATTTGATACTAAATTAAATAGTCAGAAAATCATAAAACAAATGCCATAAACCAACCCCCCCACATAGCGCAAAAACCATTAAAATTTGTGGGCCTCGCGGTGCTGTATAGCTTCTATCGAATAGAATAAAACGTCGGACTCGTAGCTGCAATATTTGATCCACACTCAAGAAGATGCCTTTATGCTACAACACGTGCAGAAAACAAGCTGCGCTACTAGCTACTTCCTAAGATTTACAATAAGCAGTTTCATTTGATATTATGGCACAGAATTTCTACAACATTGGCGAACAGAAGACTGGGAGACGTAAGATTATCTGTTACAATTTCTTAAGTTGCTACTGCCACAAGAGAATTGAGTGAGACATGTAAGAACAAGCAGAGAAACTAGTGTAAGCAAGGCGCTGCTACTACTGACCGGAGTCGCGTGGCGACCGCCAGCAGCGGAAGAGACAGGCCGTGTAGGTACCATAGCGAGTCGGCAGCAGCAGGGGCGGCCAGCGGCGGCAGAGCAGCAGGGCGCGGTAAGCCACTTGGCTGCGTGTGGCAGTGCGGTGGTGCCAGGCAGGGTAATAACCTCCAGAGCTGCAGCCGTGAGCACCGCACAGTGTAGGCAAGGTAGGTACTACATACAGCGTCGTACCTGCCTGTGTTACAGCGGCACACGTGCTGTCTGTACATCGCAACACGTGTACCTCTGGCAAGGTCGCCTGGCGGCACCTACTCATGCTTCAATGATTACGTAGGTACACACCATCAGCCAGGCATGCACCCCAACATTTTAAATATACCTCCTCATACCAAGCTCAAGTTCTATATGCATAGAGCGAAGGTATCTGATCTACAAGGTGATACGCAGGGTACTTTTCTACCAGGGTATTGAATGAAGCTGGCAAAATTATTAGTAGGCATATTCATTGTTTCACGGCTCGAGAGAAATACAGTTTCTTAGAATTAGTTGATGATAATCGCTGATGATGTACGACTTTCAAGCTTCATTGGCAGAAAAGTCGCCAATATTCTGAATTTTCCGAAGAAGGAAAGTCTACGGCAATTTAGAATATAGGCACTCTGGTGATTGGTACCGTCATGCAGTCCGAAGACAATAATTAACCGCATAAAAAACAAGGTACCCTAACTCCGCATGGTTCTCAGACATGGTAAAGATGTTGAGTAACGGACGTGAAGAAGCCTCAAATTTTTCAGAAATACTGCCGTTATGTTAGGTATATCACTCGAGTACCCGCACTGTCAAAAATGACAGCGATGAATTTGTGATGACCCGTCTTCATTGATCATAATTTTCTCAATTTCTTTCTGCAGGATGCACTGCAACGGTCAACTTGAATTATGGAACATAGCAGATAAGCATGCTAGGCTGAACAACGCCAAGCTTTCCTTCGGTGATACGATGAAAAGCAATGCTTTCTAGGCCCGCAGTCGATATTGCTCCTAATAAATGCTGAGCTCTGTATCCAAAATGCTCGACGGTGTCATAAACTGGGAAGTTTTTCCTAAAGTAAAAAGTTATTCTGTTGAAAGAACATAAATTGGAGAAAATCGTTTGCTGCCAAGAAACTTTTGTGTTCTGTGCCCCCTGCTGAAGAATATCTTACCGTTTGCTTCGATGACTATGCAGTTAATAAGAGCATCAACATAATTCAGGGCAGCTGAAGTTTGGATGAAGGAAACCTCAGAAGAAAGTACAAATCACAATGCACGAGAGTGCTTAGAGAAGCTGTATGTATCTGCATTGAATGGACTTTAACGTTTGCAAAGAAAAAACTGCATCAAGATATACGTATGCTATCATCTGCAGCCTGGCCTATTTTCAACCATCAGTTTTCAATGAAGCTTGAAAGGATGACCATAGCCTCCAACCTGGGCTAATTTTCGCTTATCTGTTTTCCTAACCTTGGAATAGTATACCCGGGTCTGAGAGACCCGCCATATTCATGCCACCTTTGAGTTGAACAATTTTCAGATGACGGTTATCCCTGTTCTTTATTGATTCAATAGCTTCCTAGGCTTTGATGCTCGTTCTGAGTATGAGTTTGCAGCTTCCCAAGTTTTCCTCTGTTTTCAGATATACCGTAATGAAAAAAAATAGCATTCGGGTCTGTGAGACCAAAGTGTACTGTTAGTGTTAGCTATGTGGGTGAGTCTGTGTGGGAGGGTTGAGTTTTTTGGGGCAGGGTGGGGGTCTGTAAGACCTTGGCGGATCAGAAATAGGACCAAGAATGCTTTTCAATTGCCAAAGGTTGAATAAAACCTATGTAAATATATATATATATATATATTGGCTTCGGGTCTGTCGCCAAAGGTACGTACGTATCATGATTTGTCTTCATATTTGTTGTTCTCGTTTGCCGAATTGCCTGGCCTGTATTTTCATCACTAGATCAGAAACAGGTCCAAGTATGTTTTTGCAATTGGCAAAGGTTCCATAAAACCAACGCAAGTGTATGTATCTTCCATTTTTGACTTCAGGTCGGTCAGACCCAGCTGTCCCATTTACGGTGTGCGACCAAGGTAGGTGTAGCTACAAAGCGTGACAGACAATGGAAAGATAAATAAATAAATACACGTCAATCTTACTTATATTGTAGATTACGAGTCTTTCGTTGAGACGAACGGCAATAAATGCTTTTCCGGCAAATTTCAAAACAGAGACTTACAAGAAGCTTGGGCGACTATTTGGGGCTCCAGGCTCCGACACAAGATTACTGCCACAACACTAAAATTACCTAATAGCTAACTGCATTGCGGAACGACTGATTTCATACTGGAAAAAAAAAACATTAATAAAGATGTTGGAAAACTTACGGTACAAACGTAGGTAATCAGGGTATTTTCAAAACTTTAAATGTCGATAGCACCAAAGTAACAGCGAGGAATTTGCGAAAAGCCTTCATCATTCAACAATCAACATACGATACCTTAGTTGCTAATATGCTTAAGAATACGCTACAACGGACAACTCAAATTGCCATAAAGAGATAAGTGCTTTCTCTTTGAATTTACCAAAGCAGCACACTCGTCCGTGCTTATATTGGCAAGCACCAAAGTATTAGGGAATTTAATGAATTTCCCGTCATGGATCCTACTCCACGGCAGCGCTACGAAAAGCTGCAACATATAAATATACTACATATAAACACACGATGGAGTTTACGACATTACTATGTTTAACCAAGCGCAGACACAATTACGGTGATTCAGGAGTGAGTCATTCAAGAGAACAGAAATTAGTTTTCCTTATCAGTTGTAATATTTGCCTCGGAAGTCCTGCACCAGTCTCCGGCGGCAGCCAGTGCTTGAAAATTTGCTGCAAGGCATCCTAGACACGAGAGCCGTACGGAGTAGGAGACAGAAGACACACGCACTCGTGGGAGAGGCCCCTCTGTGCCAAGAGTACCGCCATCGCCAGCCCAGTTCATGGAGTAGAAGGGATAGTTGAGAGAACCTACCAATAGAAAATAGCAGTAGTATGACCACGAGCGCAGCAATACGAAGTCGCATCGCGCCGATTCTTAGAGATATCTATCTCGGTTTTTCAGCCGGAAGGCCTCTTGTTGAACGCGAACGGAACAATTGCATATTCCCGTTGTACCAATCTATGGAGCCTCTTAGAACGTGTTTACTGAAGCTTGAAGTAACGCAATTAGCAATGCCTAATATTTTGAAGACTTCATATTGAGCAACAAAAATCATTTATTTATACATTTCCCCATATCAATATAGCATATTTCTTATCGAGGTATCGGGCTCGGCCAATAACTACATATCAGTATCGACAGCAAAAGTGGTATCAGTAGCTACGCTCTGCGAAATATATTTTTTCTGAGTAGTTTTCTCATCACCAGTATGGCATGAGCTGAAATTAAAGATATTTTCTCTCTAGAACCACTCAATAGAAGAGTAGCAGCAGGCAAAATGGAAGGCAGCAAAGTAGGCACGAAAGAAAGATGTCCCGAAGATCTAGCTAGAGCTAAGGCGACGTGCGTGGCCTGCCCAGTGGCGCGACCGTCCGTAACGTGGATTGAGCAAACCTAAATAGCATAACACTAGGGCCTCACAGGGAAAGTTCGAAACAAAGCAAATTTACAGGAAGATCGTTTCACTTGAGCAATTCGAAAACTCGGGAGCAAAATTTGTACAACAAAGATGTGATTGAGGGAAACTTTGCAAGGAAGAGCTGCTGCCTTGTAGTCGGTTCCCAACAGTGTGGGCCTGCGCGTAGTCATGTGGGGATACGACCCCGTGGCACCACCTCTCGCTTTAGCAACTGCTCGAGGAGACTTCACGACAATTGTTAAATATGTCAAGTCTTACGACCTATAAACTTGTCGTGTTAACAGCTCGCTGACCACCACGACACCGACAGAAATACATCGGCTGGATGGCGCGCAAGAACCGAAGGAAAGGATACACCACACAAATCCTCCAGTCTAGCTCAACACAAACAAGTCCGCCCACGTACAGACGCTGCAACGATGGAACCGTCCGCAAAATGACTCCTTCTGCTGCAGGTCGCAATTCTATACACGGAAACTACGGAGATGCCAAGCTCGCGACAAACGGTGAAAAATGCTAAACGAACGTGTCCACGTAGGTAAACGTTTTCGCGATGTACGACGGGTCTATCATGATCGACATCTATACAATTACAGTCAGAAAGTTCAAGTCTCTGTTTCCGAGCAGAACAATATCACAGAAGAAAGAGCAAGGGACATACAGTATGCCGATAGAAATGGGGAACCCATGCACGAAGGTGTTCCCACACAGGATCAACGCGCATGGGAACAGCAAGTCGGGAAAGAAGAGGAAGAACAGAATAAACCATGAGCAAGTAGGAGTATGAAATCGGGAAGGGAGCAAAGGGGGCACGAAAGACAGACGTCCCGAAGGTCTAGCTAATGCCTAAGGTAACCTACACGAGCCCCCTGGGATTGCCGGGCGCGCTATCGTCTCTCACGACGATTTGTGTGCGTGTTTGTGTACGCAGATCGTGTGCGCGTGAGCGGCGTTGAAGCTGGTGCGCCGCGCTGCTCGCTGTATCGCTGATTAAGTTGGGCTAGGTTAGGTTAGGTAATGTTGGGTAACGTTAGGTAACATTAGGTAACGTAAGGATAGGGTCGGTAAGGTTAGAAAGGTTAGATTGGGTTAGGTTAGGTTGGGTTAGGTTAGAAGGCTAGGTAAGGAGGCTAGGTTAGGTAAGGGTAGGTTAGGTTAGGCTAGGTTAGGTTTGCCTAGGTAGTGTTTATTTTAGTGGTGGCGCGCGCAGGAAAGCTTACGTGAACGCAAAATCGTCGTGAGAGACGATAGTGCTGCCGGGCCCCATAACATAGGATGGGCGAACCTAACTAACCCAACCTTATGGCCCATAGCCTATCCTATGCCCCCGAGGAGAATCTATACAACTAGAGTGCCCGTGCTGTCAATAATGACAGCGAAGAATTTGAGACGACCCGTCTGCATTCAAAATACCTTTGTCACTAACATGCTTCTCAAGGATACGCCTCAACATCCGTCTCAAATTTTGATAAGAGATAAGTGCCCTCTCTTTCAATTCAAGTAAGAAGCACAATCGTCCCCCACCACAGATTACATGCGGAAAATATCTTACATTAGAAAACAGCAGGCTTCAGTAAACTTAAATGAATTACCCGCCACATATCCATGATACCGAATCAGCCTTTAGTATATCGAAGATTTTGTGTTGAGGTGAAATCAACCGAGGCCGTCAAGACAGAGAATTAACTCAGTCAAAAGGAACACGACTAGCGGAAAAAATGATGTCTACTACCGGAGAAAAATCATCGTCTCGTCCGCTCTTCGTTGATTACCTTCAGAATTTGTAAGTGGTAAACGGACAACAAATATATTGTTTGATGTGTATGGAGAAAGTTATAAATAAGACTGCATTACCGGGCTGAGAAAAACTGCAATATCTATTTTTTCGATTCCAAGAAATGTTTCAAGCAAGCAGTACATTGAGGGAAAGGAATAAGTACCTAACTTTCGTCAACTTCTGCAACTTGGTCACCTATATCCATGAAAACGCAACCTTATTACAAAGTCTGCAACCTTGCCTATTTTTCGCTATCTATTCGAGAGCGTGACCCGAAACATACACACATATAAATATATAAACAAATAAACACACGACGGTGTTTATCATAGTGTGTTGATTACTACAGTGCCAAGCCGTAAAATTGACTATTTTATAAGCAATCTTTTTATTGTTGTTTGGCGGTACAGGGTTTACCGCAAAATACGCCTCATAACTGCAGGGTAGGAGAAAAGTTGTTTTCTCCGAAGTTTGTAGTGTTTTCTTCAGTTTTATTGGTTTCATCTACTTTACTGCTTTTAGCGGGGTATGGAGAAAGTTATTAATGGTAAATTTGTTTTTTCATTGTTGCGCATCAATTCATATGCTTTGAAATGCTTGTTCCTCCAATATCTTATTGCCTCCGCCTAAGAGGTTATGTTTTCGTCGAGTTTGGCTACTTGTCTGTGTCTCTGTTACGAAGATAACTCAAAGAACTACGGACGGATTACAACGAAATTTACATGGATTGCTTGGTATGTTAGGAGACACACGTGATTATTTTTTGGTGAAAAACATTTTATCCGTTTGTCTGACTCATTTTTCTTATTGCCATAACTTGAAAAAAATTATGAACGGATTTTTATGAAATTTGTATGAGTTGTTAGGCATATTACGCAGTCAATGACCAAACTTTTGTGATGATCCGTCTGTTCGTTTGTCGCTGTTTGAATTTATATTTGGTACCACAGTAACTCAAAAAGTTACCAATGGATGTTTGTGGTATTTACAGGAATTGATAGTAATGTTTAAAGACATAGGTAGCTACTTGATTAAATTTTGGTGATGATCGGTTGGTCCGATTGTGTTAATGACTGATGCTTGTCAGAATGTTTGTTAGCAGCATAATTCAAAAAGTTATGAACGGATCAAGAAAATTGCAGAAACTCTTAATAACGTTAAAAAGCGCAAATGATTAGATTTTAGTGATGATACAAGGAAAATCATGGTTTCAGAACCAATTTTAATTTTTCGTTACCGTGCCTTGTTTGGCGGAGATATGCGCTCTCGAAGTGCTCTAGTCGATAATCAAATCGTGGTAATAATTTATGGCAAGACATATCTGTATATTAATATGCTTGTTCCTACCTACCTGCGGTGTGTGTCACGCTTTCAGAAGATGATTTAAACTTTTCCCTATCTAATACTGAAGAAAAAGATTCTAAGGTGCCCATCATTTTTTTTTTTTAGCCCAAAGGGGAAACAGCAATCCATCTTCTATTGTACACTATAATAAGAGTGCTGCCTGTCCAAACGGAGGTTAACCCCAGATTAGTCTGCACCGTTGGAAAGCTCATTTCAAGACCTTTCTTTTCGAGTATCACACTTGGGGTTTGGTCCCAATTCTCGGTGGGTGGGAGGCTCCTCAAAGTTGGTAACTTAGCCAAAAGTGGCTCATTTTCCCATGTTTTTGTCCGTTTTTTGCTTATGGCTTCAATAATATCAGACGTACGAAAATGGTTTTGGTGCCATTGAAAAGGGCAATAAATTTCCATTTTATCACCATCGGGGATTTTTTCCAAGCTGAACCCTTATCAGACAACAGGAGCCCAAAATGTGGCTTTGGGAAGCTGTTCAACCGTGATAGGCACGCCCTTATATAATATAGGCCGCCAAATTATGATATAAAGTTTCGGAAGCTTTCGTATTTATGAATGGTAGGGTGTCTGAATCTTTTTTGTTGATTTCTGCACAAGTGATAATGGATATTGGATACATCGCACATCGAGTCCCAGTGTTGCTAAAATAGGTCCTCCCATGATTGCCGCCCCCTGGCTACGCCACTGCTAGGAATTATTAAAAAGAAGAGGATGGACCTAACCTAATATACCACACATCGACTCCCAGTGTTGTTGAGTAGCCTATGTACGGCTAAAATATGCGAGTTTCACGGGTCCGTCTGAAAGGCCTTGCAAAGCCGAAAAAAAAGTTCCCAAAGTACCCAACTGTTGATTTTGCCAGAAGGGGCAGGCTTTGGGACCCGAGCGCAGAAGTTTCCAGTAACACGAAAATCCGGTGCCACTGGGCATTGCACCGTGTTAAGCAACTTGCGGCCGGAGGG
>LQNS02278187.1:2050175-2065168 GCA_001587735.2 Parhyale hawaiensis
AACCGGCACAATCGTCTTCAATTTCTAATACGATGGGTCTAAAGTTAAGCTCTACAACTTAAATTTAAAACAATTTTCCATTTAGGGTATCTTTCTCCAATTTTTACCCACCATATTGAAGAAATGCTAATTTTTACCTCTGCAAAGGTTAGGTTTCCGTCGGGTTTGTATGTCTGTCTGTTTACTGTTTGTCTTTTATGCCTGTCTGTCACCCAGATAACTCAAAACGTTATGGACTGATTTTGACGAAATTTACCGGGATTGTTAGGTATATTAGGAGGAACAGACGATTTACTTTTGGAGAAGAACCGTCCACAGTTTGTCTGCATCATTCTTCTGAATACCATGATTCAAAAAGTTATGGACAGATTTCTGTGAAATTTACATGAGTTGTACGGTTGCTATGAATATTATGCTCTGTGTAGGTATATTTATGTTTTCACAAGTTGCCTCGTCAATTAATTATTATTGCTGTGTAATCAACAGAGATAAATTATTCAGTGTTTTCATTATTATGAATTTGTTTCTCATACACAGTCTGTAGTAACATTTTATTTTCATAAGTAGACTATTTCGAACAAAATTTTCAAAGGTGTCTTCCTTTCTTTAAGCAAACGCGAGTATTATACTCTAAAACACTTATGCTTTAGCATAGCCTATGACAGATATAAAACAGCACAGCTGCTCGCTGGTGTTAGAAAGAGTGAGATAAGCCATCTCTCTGTATAGGTACAACAGTTTTCACGGCGAACAAACTGCGTCTGTGAAATCTTTATTATTTTTTGGTGGAAACTCGTGAGCGAGCGAGGGCAAGGTTCAAAAAATCTGTTCTGGTTGTTCACGCTGAGATGTAGGGACCTTTGTTCAGACTTTTTAGAGCAGTGGTTTTTAACCTGGGTTCGATCGAACCCCATGAGTCAGTTTCAGCGGTTCGGTATTTTAGCTCGCCCCACTCGTATGATTTGTGACGTCATGCTGTGCTTGCTGGTTTTGATCTCTGAACAAAATCATTTTGTGTGCAAGCGATGCATGGTGTAGTATATGATTATATACATATGTTTTGAATCTGAAGAAAAACAACAGCGCATTTACTGTTTCCTATACTACTAAGGGTTCAACGAATGCATGTATGGAACCTGCGGGGTTTAGTATCTCCGAAAAGGTTAAGAACCACTGTTTTAGAGCGATAGGACAGTAAAAAATTTATATTTGGGGATAGATTGACAGTTCACGCTTAGGGACTTCTAAAAAAGAACAAGTCAGTCTGAAATAGGAGTTGGCTGAGGTGACATTTTTTGCTCCTCTTATACGGGAGGCTAGCGTCTGTGCCCTTCCCCGTGTTGGTGAGATTCATGTTTGATTCCCAGGAATTTCCATTCCACGCTGCGAACGGAATACTGTTGGCCCCTCTTGGTATGGGCCCCTTGCGTCTCCGCCGCCACATTTATTGCATCACTTACGCCATGAGTGCTAACGTTGTAATTTCAGAGTTTAGATGGGAACTGGGCTTCTCCTTCCGCCAAACGGTGTGCTTGTCATCAATAGCACGCAGTACCAGTACTTCTCTTCGAAATTGACGCGATTCTGTTTCTGCAATAAATACATCATTGTGCATTCTTCAAACTACGTGCTGTGGTTCTTCTACGCCGTGAATAAGGTTCCTATCTGAGATTGGGTCCAGTTTTCCGCCGTTGTGTAGTAAAACCAAGATGCGATGTATAACAGTTTCCACGTCACGAGTTCTAGCGAAACTACATTACGCCGTATATAATTCTACCGAAGAATCGTGCAACGAGTTTCGATGTGATCTTCGCAACGTCTGAAACAATTCCCACGAAAAAAATTGTTCAGCGTGTTAACATTCCAAAATTCATAGTGATCTTCGCAGCGAAAGTTGTAAAGTGCTCCTGTAGAGGAATCTTCGTACGCCGGATTTGTACTAAAAAAATTGAAAAAAGGGAATACATGTTAACATAGGTGAACTCTAGCTCAAGAATCAAGAAAGACAATTGAAAAATGGTGAGATATCTGAAGAACCATAGTAAGATAATTGTGACGTAGACTAAGATGCATTTCTGTGGTTGCGAAACTTTTGTAATAGACTGTGCAAACCATGAAACGAATACGTAACCACCTGGAATAGGGAGTATTGTAAGCGAGGTTGACTAAGATGGGTTTAGGTAATTGCGAGTTTTGTAATAGACCGTGCGAATTCGATCCTAAACTTCAAATAATATGCTCATAATGCAACGACACGTATAACCTTCTTTGCGTATCGGGATATGTTGGACCACAGCTCTCAATGGATGAAAAAGTATCTTTCATGTAAATTTATCACTACATTAATATTTGCCATTCACTTGATGCACAGTAAAGAATCATTATTGTGGCCAAGGCAAGTGTTGTCATCATTCTCTTACAGCGTGAGTTGTGTTTTTCTGCAGAGCCTCCTAAATTCGCTATGATGTGAAATGTCACGTTTCACGACATTATACCGCATATAGGTACATCTCTTACTATGAACATCACTTGCCAATTGCTAGATTTTGCGAGAGTGCATTAGCTACAGTCTAAAATTATGCGATCCAAACCAACAATTATTCTATTGCTGTATTACTTCGCTAATCCATATTTTTCGTGCCAAGTGAGATTGAATGAGTATCTTAGGATCTCTCACTATTTTTCAATGATGCGTAATTCGTTTACTTTTCTCTTGCTCAAATTTCTGTATCTGTCCTGACTACAATCAAAAATTATTTCACTGCTCATTGTGTGTTTCATTTAGCATCCAACGATGGAAGTCGATTGTAGTAGGTTAAGATGTTTGTTGTTCATTCATTTTGTTCATTTTGTCAACTTCAGTACTATTATTTGCATTATCATTATTTCGAACATTTATCGATATTATGTAGGGGAGGTAGCCCGCCTCCCAAAAATATGGCGTCTCTTTATTATATGTAATTATGCCTACTCATTTTATACGGCGCAACAGGCACATCACAAAGAGTACATAGCAAATTTTCGTAATCTCTGTGTTAGTTTCTTTGTCACGGTTTTTAATTTTACGCTTGTTAGCACAATAACTCAAAAAATTATGAATGGATTTCTACGGAATTTAGAAGAGTTGTTAGTAATGTTATAAGACATAAATGGTTAAATTTTGGTGATGCTAGGTGGGTCCGTTTGTGAGTTTGACCAATGTTTGTTAGCAACATAAATAAAAAATTATGAACAGTGTTGAAAGGCACAAATGATTAAATTTTGGTGTTGAAACGAAAAATCATGGTCACAGAACCAATTTGAAGTTTTCGTAAACGTTGCCTTGCTTGGCGGAGGTATGCGCTCTTTGAGTGCTCTAGTTATCAGTTTTCTATGGCGAAATTCAGAAAACAGATAGTAGTATGATATTGCTACTTTCTAAGCCTTATAAGTTAAAAGGTGGTATAATTTCTTTTCCTAAAAAAGACCCTAGTTTTCTCACAGTAAGGTTTTTTTTTTTTTGCCCGCAAATGGGCTACCCACGAAAATCGCTAACCCCATTTCACATTTTTTTATAATTTATGCCGGCTAACGGAAAAAAGTTGTCAATTGTTTCAGGGACGGAATCGATAGTACCAGTAGAGCTGCAGTGGCGCAGTGCTACCAAATGACAAGCCATCTAATGGGTGCCAGAGAGTGCCCAAGTGACCCCTAGGGTAACATGTCTAGTACCCGTCCAACATGCTAGTAGCCGTCCACTTGGCACTACTTAGCCGACAGCTGAAGCCTATGTATGGCTTTCTAACACTGCTAGTTTTCACGCAGGAAGTTTTTTAGTGCTAAGTGGACGGCTACTAGCATGGTGAACAGGTACTAGACATGCTACCCTACCATTTTTTTTTCTCGAAAACTATGGCAAAGGATGAGAAACACTATGACAACACGTATCGAATCACTTTTCAAGAGAATATTAATGGTCAATTTGAATTGGCACTTGAATGCCGCCAAGATTCTGCCACTCAATTGATATTTTTCTTTTTAACGACAACACTAACATGTAAGTGTTCTCGAAGTACTTCGACAAGGAGATTCGAAGGATTTATCTCATAGATAAAAATTCTTCAAAAAAAGTATGCGCCATCCTTGTTTTGCCGCCATATCTCAACTAGACAAACACAATGCTTTCGTATATAGCTACGTGAAAAAAATTATTACTCCTTATACAGTACCGTAAATGGGAAGAAAAAGTTTCACCGAAGCCCATTCTACAGCGCATCGTCTTGGCTACAAACAATAAATAGCTAGTGCTTATATCGCGCACAGAATATGGTAGAAAATAGCATTTGGCTCGTGGAGCAATACAAGTGATGCGTTTTTGAAAGTTTTCTATGGAGTAATAGCGTCCTAAACAATGAACATTATCACGTTGTGTGGGGGTAACCCACCAGCATTTTTCAGGAACTAGGTACATACATTTCGCTCCATATGTTAATTCCAATACCCCTTTCTCCCTACCTGCAAAAACAGTCTGTAACCCAGCATTATTGTGTACGTGACAACATACACGCCGAAGGCCTTCCGGGATCGTAGGTTCCGAGAAGCCGAGGTGCGTAAATGATAAAGACAACGATCCTCAGACTCCGATTTCGTCGCTATGCGACGATCAGATGTACGTGTCATCGGAGATAAAGTAAGTAGCTATACGACTAGGGTCAAAGCGATGCAAAATAGAATATTCCCCGTCATGGGGAGAACTTAGGAAGCAACCATGTGTTTTGTTTTCCACATAGGTACACTGAATTGCTGAAACTACCTATAGCAACGGTTCATACAATTAAAATATCAACAAGAAAAGATGAAACATGAAGCAATCGTATCAATTTTGCCATAGATACGCATCTAGAGAATACGATCGCAAGCGAATGCGTTAACGAAGGCAGGCCTGCACATCCATATCCATATCTTAGTAGCATAGTGCTAGTACTCAAAATATCAGCTACATCCTCCCTACCTAATAGTAAATAAAATGAACACCCAATGAGCGCTGCACCTTACGATATGGCTCACCCATGCTTTTATTGTGGGTTTTTTATTGTAGAAAACCCACACGCTGGAAACAGTCTTGGTGGACTCAATCAACGGCTTGGACCAGAATAAGAAAAATACCACTGATCTATGAAAAAAGCAGTAACTGCAGATATTCACTGCCCAGCCTCCTACTCCATGCTCTCTACTACGTACCCTGCCAACCTCATTTGTCATTTTCTATTGATGGTTGTCGAGGTTCCACTCAGGAAACTGTAAAACGTGTAACTGCAAAGGGATACAGTTGTAAAATTTCGATTGCAGTGTGTACACAGTACAGGGCGGGAGAGTATATGCAAAGAAAAATACTGAGTTAATAATCTCGGGGGCGTTGCGCGTGGTTTAGTTATCAATGACATATTAGAAGAATAATCATTTGAAATCATTTGGGATTCAGGGAGGACACTAAAAAAAACATTAAATATACTACTGTAAACTTTACCTCCAAAAAAACTCAAAATCGCGTATCCCCCTTCCCCCTTCTTCCAGGAACGAAAGACAAAACTCCACTACCCAATTATTAACCCTGGTTAGAGCCCCGGCACAGAAACAGCAACTGCTACAAATGCAAGATGCTCGACGTGCTCACGACCAGCTTCGAGTGACTGGACTCGTAGGGTTGTAATGCATGCGCTGGAGCTAGCAGTATGTCAGCGTGTGACACTGTGACGGTCCTGTTGTAACCCTGTGGGGACTGTCGTGCTCCTGGCAGCCAATTGGCAAAATGAGGAGACGGTGACATCATCTACATAACCGAAGTGTAGGTGTGCACCGCAGCGCATAAGCGCTGTGCGCCCCTACGGACCAAGCACATAAGGTACACTCAGAAAAACGACTGAAGAGATGCTCTGATAGAGGTTGGGCAGCACAATGGATTGAGTCCGTCTCCCATTCCTGGACTTGCCAGTTACAGAGTACGCGAACCCAAAAAAGTACGACCCCTACGGCTTCACACTCTTCTTCATAACAAGAGCCCCATTTTACCGACTCCGACTTCTAGCCAGTTTCCGACACGAACTCCTGATTCCCAAAATTTAGCGGCTCCGTCGCTGCAACCCTGGTTTGTGTAGTGCTGAAACCCAAGCGAACGTGAAACCGGACTGAACCTGAAACCGAACAGTACTTGAAACTGGACTGAACCTGAAACCGAACAGTACCTGAAACCGGACTGAACCAGAAACCGGACTGAACCAGAAACCGAACAGTACCTGAAAATGAACCGTACCTGAAGAGGAAGAGTACCTGAAACCGAACCGGACCTGAAACCGAACAGTACCTGAAACTGAACAGTACCTGGAACCGAAGCGAACCTGAAGCCAAACAGAACCTGAAACCAAACAAAAAATACCTGAAATCGAACTGGACCTGAAACCGAACCGGACCTGAAACCAAAGCCAAATGTCACTCTCTCGTGCTACTGAATAAAAAATTCTCAACTCAAAGTTAATATACATTTTCCTTTAACCTTAACAATTGGCAATAATCAAGTAGGTAACGTTGAAGACTTTTAATACAGTTCAATGACATCAAAATTCAAGTGCACCAGCATATCATTCTGTGCTTTAGGAGTTAAAATCTAAGAATTGCTACCAAGAGTAAATGCCTACTCAAGTACGATGGCAACACTGTGTAATGCTATTCATACAGTGCAGTGTTACTATCATGCATTGTGACTTATGGCGTTGACTGTAGGTACCTAATATTTAGTTTACCCTAAATAATATTATTGCGTAACTATATACTATACATGGTATATAATAAATGAGTTCATCTGAATCTTTGAGTATCACAGTTTTTAAAAGTAACTTTCCAATATGATCTTAAACTTATGTAGTCCTACTCGTTCCCATGAAAAGTAACGTACAATTGTTTATTTTTTTATTCCTGAAAATCCCAAATAAAAGAGCACTGATAACATTTCTACAAAACAAACCCCGATACCTAGTAAACCACATCTGCAAAAGCATCAAGTTAAATTAATAACATTTTCTGAAAGGTATAACACTCATTACAGAGTACATACTATTATATATATATATATATATATATATAGTCTACATGCTTTGTTGCCATAACGTAAAGTACGGTATGATTAATTCGTAGACCAGTGACTTTTAGGGTAGGTAGGTGGTCTTTTGAGTCGTGATAAATGTTAACAAGCATCCTGAGAGACAACGCGTTGTATATTTGACATGCCGTGAAGTTGGCACACACGCACCGCGCGTACACGATCACCATCACCTACCATCACCCAGAATGTCCAGGGTTCAGACTCATGCTTCCCGCATGTGGTTCCAAAAGTGGGCAATATTCCTCCCCCCCCCCGTGCGGAAACGGCAAATTCAAGGGGAGCGGTGAGGCTTCTAGAAGTGGCGATAGGGGGATGAGTTAAAAAAGGGTAAGTGGGGGGGACAATAAGGCAAAAAGGGGCAGTAGGGGGGGAGGGCGCGACACAAAAGGGGAGCCAAAAGGAGGCTGCCTACGAAATAGATAATATTTGGAGTTTTTATGTTTCATAACCCACACAGCATTGAACCGCGGCTTCAGGTTGAACTAACGTCGCATTTTGAACATTGGCCGAATGTTCGTTTTAGCAGACGTTCTAATAATGTTTTTCAAACTCGGACCAACATTGTCGGTGAAAGTTTAGCAAACAAAGCAGTTGGTTATCCTAACCATACGAAAATGGAATAGTTGAGCATTAATGCTAATGTAGCTACCTCTTGATTTGGATCGCTAAAAAATCGACTTTGACCTAAATATAAATACACGACGTTATCGATAGTGAACAGGCCTCCTTGTAAAGTTTATTGACCTTCAGTCAAAAGTGATAATTATTAGAATGAGATAAATATTAATCATAGTATTTGCATTCTTCTTTGATATCTGAGTGGTTCGTGCATCATTAATTGAAAGTGTCGTCGTTTCGAAAGAAGAAATCGTTAAATGTCGGATCACTAGCCCTATTGAAAATTATTATTGGCCCAATATTAAGATCCAATATTATTACTTTATATATTTTTCCTTGTAACAGAAACTTGACTCATTTCCTGATTTCTACCTATAGTAAAATAATGCATAAATTAAACTATTACATATTATAGATTATATATATATATATATTATATCATAGAGGGCCCGTGACCCGTTGGGTCAACATTACTATCTTCTTCGCTTTCGTAAAAAAACGGGTGTTGTTCAGTTAGTCATAGACCATACGCTATTTGACTGTCCACTCTTGTGGCAATTGCCCGTACGGGTTACTATCACCAGCTTCATCTCTCTCCAAGAAATATTCAATACTCGACCTGTCAGTATTTCCCGTATCACCTTTACATTTAACACTCGCGTTATGTGGCCAAGCTCAGGCTGGCCCCACCATTTATACTCTTGTTTACATAATATCCTTGATCTTCAACACTTGTATTTCTTTCCATTTATATCAAAGCTTTGATACTCGTTCTAGCTTTTAAAACATTAGATTGGAGCTATTCTTCAAACGTCTTAGCTGCTCATACTGGCCAAGTGACAAAAATTTTAGAATTTCAATTTTCTCGTTCACTCAAAGTAGGCTAAATATCAATCGGTGTGCAGGTTACGATGCTTCTTAAATGTCCGTCACGTCCTGACGCCTGAACGCCTGTATAATAATAATAATATGCTTTATTAGGTACACGTAAATATTCTACTGGAGGGCACCTCCAGCCACCGTTGCTGACAGCGCTTGCCTTCCGTTGTGGCTTTGAACTCCACCACTCTAATACGGTACCTGGAAATTCGGCAGTTGACCTGGNNNNCTGACGCCTGAACGCCTGTATAATAATAATAATAATATGCTTTATTAGGTACACGTAAATATTCTACTGGAGGGCACCTCCAGCCACCGTTGCTGACAGCGCTTGCCTTCCGTTGTGGCTTTGAACTCCACCACTCTAATACGGTACCTCGAAATTCGGCAGTTGACCTGGCCGAGTGACAGCCAGTGTTGCGATGCAGTGAAATAGTTTGCCCCCTTCCCATCAGCACAAACTAGCTAGCAAACTTTTAAAAGGTGAAAAAAATACCGTTCAAGGTGTGGTGGAAACCACACCAAATCTTAATTTAGCCACTTTTTCTAGAGAATTGAAAATCTAAAATTTAGTAGACGTGGACAGTAAGTGCAGCTAAGACAGTTGAAGAAAAGCAAGAGCCTGATGCGTAAGGTTGGTCGGGTAAAACCTCTTGGTACTTTTTTTCTGTTTTACAAGTCTGGCGATTTTCAACCTGGTAAAACGCTGGTAAGTGATAACAGCTGGTAAATTTTTAAAATATGTGGATAAAACGAGATATACACTAACATCAATTGTCATGCTCGTAAGTTGTAACTCGTTATTGCGCAAGCCGTAACAAAGATAAAGAGGCCTGCTCATAAAAATAATTTATATATATGACAATTTTATTAACTATGCACTTTTCATGCAATTAACAGGTGTACTGACAGACTGCAGCTGATAGTCACAGAATTGACACAAGCACAAAAATATAAAAATAGAATATATATATCGCCCACATTGCTACGAAGTTGTGACTAGGAGTCCCTTGCATAAAGTTCACACTCTCCGAATTTCCATCTATTTGTTACTATATGGTAGCTATCTGTTGTCAGCCTGTCGAACTTCACTGCTTCAGTCTAGATATATTGTATTGAGGACTCTAAAACTGCTCAAAGAGGCGTAATTGACGCTCAAATTTTTTCGTATCTTTAAAAGAAGCTGTGTGCAAACAAGCAAGTATAAAAAAAACAAGCAGGCTACATCCACAGTAGCGTCCAAAACTAAGCGACAAATTTTCAAAACGGCATAGCCCTAACTGTATTTTTAACCATGCCAGGTACCTACTTCTTCTGCATAGTGTAACATGTCTAGTATTCGTCCACTGTGCTAGTAGCCGTCCGATTGGCATTAAAAACTTCCTGTGTGAAAACTAGTGGTACTAGAGAGCCGTACATAGGCTTAAACTGTAGGGTACTACTTAGCCTACAGTTTAAGCCTATGTACGGCTTTCTAGCACTGCTAGTTTTCACACAGGAAGTTTTTATTGCCAAGTGGACGGCTATACTAGCATGGTGGACGGGTACTAGACATGTTACCCTACTATTAGTAAGATATTCATTATCTACTGTGTTAAAATTTGAGACATGTATGAAGGATAATAAATAAGCTATGAACGAAAAATTTTTCTCTTGAAATTTATAACATCCAAAACTAAGGGACAAACAAGAAAAAAATGCATTTAACCCCATATTTCGTTAGAAATATTTAGCAATATGGTGGTGAACAACCAATATTTGGTAAATAGTCCCTAGCTTTCGATTACAGCTGCACATCGTTGACTACATGACCAAGTGAGACTCTGACAATCTTCAACAGTAATTTTCGCCCATTCCTCTCGAAGTTTCATCCATAGATCTTCCGTATTGAGAGGGTTTCTTGTCATAACTTTCATCCCTAGTGTTTTCCAAAGATTCTCGATTGGATTCTGTACAGGACTTTGTGGTGGCCAAGCCATAACTTCGAGATCTTGCTGCTCATGGTAACTCATGACTGTCATTGCCTTGTGGCAGGGGGCATTGTCTTGCATGAAGATAGGGCTGGGGACACCTAAGTTTACCACATTAGGCACGACAATACCTTGCTACAGATTTTTATACACCTGAGCATTCACACGGGATTGCAAACGAAAGAGAGGCGACGGCCCTTGACTAGAGAACATACCGAAAACCATCACGCTCCCACCGCCAAACTTCACAATCTTCTTAGAACACTTTACACTTAATTTCTCACCTTCACGTCTTCTAAAAAAGTTGTTACCGTCATTACCAAACAAATTGAACTTGCTTCCACCACTGAAAAACACTAGCCCAATTTTCATGGGACCAGTTAACATGCTTGTTTGCAAATTTTCATCTCTTTTTCTTGTTCTTGGCACTCACAAGCTGTTCTTTCTGTGGGCGTCTTGTAAATAACCCTATTTCTGGAAGGCGCCGAGAAACGGTCTGACGTGAGACGTTCATACATGTTGTGCCATTCATTTCCCTACTTATCGCAGCTGAGGACTTAAAACATCCTTCAATGACGTACGCTTGATGGCTCTGTCCTCTCTAACTCACGTTTTACAGAGCCTGCCGGCTTTTTTATGGGCACCAAAGCAGCCGGTTTCATCGTACGACTTCACTATTCTGCCCACAATACTTTTCGAACGGTTTACCTTCTCAGAAATTTCCCTAATAGTGAAATTATTCTTGTGCAACTCGATACCTTGTCGCAAGGTAATAATCAACTTACTGACGTGGTGCCATCATGTAACGAACAGAAATGTTTAAAAATGGCAGTGTCAAGCTTTGTCTTCGGTGTAGTCTAAATATAGAAATACGGACTACATTAGATATTAACTAAATTTTCTTTTTTGTCCTTAGTTTTGGGAGATATAAATTTTAAGAGAAAAGCATTTCGTTAACTTTTCAAATTTCAGCAAAATAATCAACATCTTACTGGTTAATAGTGTACAGAAGAAGTACCTAGCATGGTTAGAAAAAAGTTATGCCGTTTTGAAAATTTGTCCCTTAGTTTTCGACGTTAACTGTATATCATGGGTACTAAAAGTCTGTGAATTTTATTCATTTACTCGAAGGCTCGCGCTGTAAAAAACAATAACAGCAAAGATATTGTGATGACCCATCTTCATTGCTCATAATTCTCTTATTAACTTCCTTGTGTAAGATGCACTGCAACTGCCAACTTGAACTATGAAAAATAACAGATCAGCATGCTACGCAGAACAATGCCAAGCTTTCCTACGGTGATACGCTGAAAATCTTTTTTTTTTTTTTGCCCACGGTCGATATTGCGCCTGATAAATATTGAGCTCTTTGTGCAGAATACTCGATGCCGGTAGGTTTTTTTTTTATGTAAGTGGAGAGTTATTTTGTTGAAAGAAGAACCCAATTTGGAGAATATTATTTACTGTTGCTCCCAAAAAATCCTCGAGTTCCTTGCTCGCTTGCAGACCGCTAAAGAATATGTTGACACTTGATGATTAAGCAGTCAATAAAAGCATCAGCGTAAACTCAGGGCAGCTGAGTTTGGATGAAGGAAACCTCTGAATGCAAAAGAGAGCTTAGAGCTATGTGTATCTGCATTAAATGAACTTCAACGTTTGCAAAAAAAAGCTCTGTATTCAGATCTACGATTGCCATCATCTGCAACCTAGTTTTCAAAAAGCCAACATTTGTTTCGATGTATGGAAAAATGTAATAATCAGATTCCATAACCGCGATAACAGAAGCTGAAAATAGCTACCTTGTTTCGATGTCAAGAACTGTTTCAAGCAAGAAATGCAATCAGATACGGGATAACGATTTCGTTTTTTGCCATTTTCTGCAACCTGGTAATTAATCTCCATGAAAATGCAACTTAGTTACAAACATAATCTGCAACCCGGCCTATTTTTCCCCTATATCGTTAAGAGCGTGACACGAAACATACAAATATATTAACATATAAATAGATAATTATTTCTGCTTCATTAGAGGTAAATGAGACTCAATTGTTTGGTTGGTATATTCGATCAGTCATGCTGATCTTCAGCAGCTGTTGAAGATCAGCATTACTGAACATATAAACAACCACACGACGGTGTTTATCATATTATCTGATTCACTTGTTCATCTATTTACTTGTGCCTTGTTTGCACGCAGTTTCTTCTCTTTAAAAATAGGAAGAAGTTCCACGGTTGAACGCTGAATTTGGCTGCAACCATGATACAGAAGATGAGCCTGAGCTAGGCTGCATGAACGTGTCCGTTAATTGAAGGCGATAAGGAAAATACAACTGGACTACGTCACATATGTATTTCCTCTTGCTTACAGGCAGGTTGTTAAAAATTCGTTCAAGAAGCAAAGAAGCAGATGATGGAGACCAGTACGAGCAGGAGTGGACGGCCGAATAGAGCGTCGTCTATGAAGAACAGACCAACACTTGTTTTTTCCGAAAGCAAAGACGATCGTGATAATTACCCAACGGTTCACGGGCCGCCCAGTAAATGAATAAAGTGCACACATAGGTAGTGTACACAACGACGACGGGGGGCGGGGGGAACGATGTAGTTAGATGGCAAGCAAAGTTCTTATCGTATGAATACGAGGCTCCGATGAGAACAGAGATAAGCCGCCACTGCTATGCACGGCACAGGTATGTCAACAGCTAATAGCATGAGAAGTAGGTATATGAGTAAGACACGCATAACGACCTGGTCGGCATCTTGCTCAATGGTAAGCAAACAGGTCTTGACCGCTGGAACTTAAGAACACAGCGAATACCCGTGGCGCAGCGAATAACGTATCGAGGAGTTCAATAGCCTACAACTACACGGAACAAAGCGCAAGTAGGCCTCTCACCAAGGTTAATAATCTGCAAACTTAACGCCCATGCATACTGCACAATTCGAACATTTCAGAAGAGCGCAAGAAATGAAGAACGTTTAATTAACAACACACTTAAACGAAGACCAGCAAACACCTAGTGTAAAGTAACTCCGGCTCCCTGCCAATCCAAGGAGAAAATGGTAAATTAGGCAAGTACCTAGGTAAGAGTACCTCTGTGGACGCATGGCACTAAGAGCGGAGCAAGTGAGCACTAGTATGGGGTGATCTCATGGCATGAGTGTTGCCTGCAAGCAGTGCGCCAGCAACATACCAGTCAAACCGGCTGCTACGGCCGGCACTTGTTCGCTGGCATCCTATGCTTCCCCAACGGCCACAGTCCTGACTGTGAGACATGTCCTACTCTTATGCCGCGTCTAAACGATCCAACTTTTCGTCAAAGTTTATGTTCGCCGAACGAAATTGATCGACAAACACACGCAGCGAGGCCTCGAACTTGGCGACTGACGATGATCTAACCTGTTGGAAAACTTTCAGCACGAACTCGCGGGGAGTGTGTCAAACACAATTTCAAAAATTATATTTCACCGTATGAATAAATATATGTGGCTTCATTATATTTAGTAATTAAATCATCATTATTTATTAAAATGAACCCGCGTAGCGAATTTTGTTTATGCCTGATTCTAACTTCTGGACAGCGGGAAGCATTTGGCAACTAAATGTGGCCAATTACTAATAACTGTAGCATATTCGTCTAGTGTCCAATTACTAATAACTGTAGCATATTCGTCTAGTGTCCAATTACTAATAACTGTAGCATATTCGTCTAGTGTCCAATTACTAATAACTGTAGCATATTCGTCTAGTTACGTCTGCTTCTTCTGCTTTTCATTAACAGAAGCTTCAATGGAGCACGACTTACGTCTTAGAGGAAGAAACGGATGTACACAGTGTGAATTGCAATAGAAAGTCAAGAAATTTATAAAAAAATGAAATTTTTTGTTCTATCGTCTGAATCATCGCATGTGAGGGGATGCCAGTGAGTGAATTATTAGCTATACTTTTCGTAAGTATTAATAAAGTTTTACTCGCCAGTCAGCTCCTACAACTTAAATATCACGACAATATTGTGAGGGTGGAATATAGATTAATAGTTTGGAGTGCTAAACTTTCACGTATTGTGACCTTGAACTGTTCGCGCTTTCTGTTTGATCACATCTGGACAGAGAAGAGAAGTGTTTTTGCTTCTCGATTATTGTGTTTGTGATTGATGTAGTGATGAATCGTGTAGGCGCGGCTTTACAGTACAGCAGACGACCCAGTGTTTCTCAGCTCCTACAGTCCTGACTGTGAAACATGTTCCACTCCCATTGTACAGCAGACGACCCAGTGCTTCTCAGCGGCTACAGTCCTGACTGTGAAACATGTTCCACTCCCATTGTACAGCAGACGACCCAGTGCTTCTCCGCGGCTACATGGTACAGCAGACGACCCAGTGCTTCTCAGC
>LQNS02278187.1:2151728-2175249 GCA_001587735.2 Parhyale hawaiensis
CGTACTTCGCAATTCTGTTTGACCATATAAAGGAAAGACCGCCCTTAGGCCTGCCGGCAAGGAGCTCTTGTGAGCTATCCATGCCGCTTACCGAGTACGAGCCGTAAGGCTTAATAAACAAAGGAAAATCATGATCGAATAACCAAGTTTCCTGGTGACAAAGAATATGTACTTCAGCCAGTAGGTCTGCCACAACAGCACTAGCACTTCTGTATCCTCGACAGTGAAATGTGCAAACACGTAAGCTTCTATCATCGTTAGCCATTGTTATTCGATAATAAGTGTAGGAAAAGTCAGAAAGAACTTATTACCTAACGTCCTATGTGCTGTCCGCTGTGGGCTTCTTATCTGCTTTTTCGTTGTATCTTGAAATTTTCGATCCAGCGTCCATATATCTTCATACAGCTTCATGCATTTGGTTTAAGTGCTTGATATCCGGAAGGCCGAGAATTGTGGATGTAGATCTGGAATCTCAAGTCGCTACACTTCGAAGTCCTCCTTGTTTGCAGCCGGAGAAATAGATTCTTCCTTTATTATGTCGACCGTGTGAGTCTTCCCCGTGTAGAGAAACAAACAGGCTTTTTTTCTTCAAGGTGTTTATGGTGTTGTATTTTGCTGCGACATTCTTACCGGTGGCGATCTGGGCATCTTTGTTTTTGTTTTTTCACTTTTTCCCAAGAGTTTGCGCAGAGTGGCCATGAGAGCGCCATTTATCGATTAGCTGTGCAAGGTTGGCAAAAATCATGCTTTTTTTTTGTTTAGACCAAAAGCCATGTTTTTTTGTTTTCTAAATTTTGTTATTTTTTCTAGTTCTAGGAATTGTATCCCACATTTAAAGGGTTTTCTGCTTTGTAAACTCGCAGTTAGCTAATCATCAACAATCTTGGTTGCTTCATTTCAACTTCCTAGTGTAGAAGAATGATTTTAAGAAAAAGTTTGAGAAAAAGCAGTTAGCAGAGTAGGCTACCTGTATTTCCTATGGCTACATTTAATACTCAAACTGCAGAGAAGCTAATGCTATACTTTATAAATATTGCAATATTGAATCTTATGCAAAACTTGAAAACACTTCAAATTTCAAATACAACTTGACAGAATTAGTTAGCTACTAGCTAATTAAAAACAGAGTAATGAACTGAAGGAAGTGAAAAGTGAAATAGCTATAAAATCTTGTGAAAAAACTTGGAAACACTTCAGATAGAAAGAACACTCAATAGAAATGGCTAGCTACTAGCTAATTAAAAGCAGAGTATTTAGCTAAAGAAAATGAAATAGCTATATGCCTACATCCTTCTCATGAGCTCACTAGCTATCTAATCGCAACTTAAACTAGCTACTACTTGTAATTTTCAGTAGCTGCTAGCATACCAGAATATGATTAGAATTGCATCTCTGAAGTGAAATAACACAAAATTGAATAGGTTATAGGTTTTTAATAAACATTAGCAATAGTTGACCCTAACTGTCCTAACAGTCAAGCGGATTTCTAAGTAGAAACACATAACTCATATTTCAGTTTTCTAAACAAAACTTAAGAACTTCTAGAAGTAAAATTGTTTACTTTGCAATATTTCTCAATAAAAACAAAACGAATTGAATAAAAACCAAGTAAACCCCCCAAAAACATTTTTTTTTTGGTTGGTTTAAACCATAGTTTATTTAGTTTAAACCAGCCAAGCCTATAGCTGTGTATGCTTAACAATAATGAATATCCGTGTTTATTGTAATCTTATTGACGTAAGCTTACAACAAACTTATTCACTTATTCCAAGGCTGCTTCGTTAACTTGTTGTATTTTCAAGATTTTGGCATTTCCTTTATTAGTAAAAAGTGTTTTTGAGCGGTGACTTGCATAACCGTAACCCGTGTTGCAATCTTTATTTGAGCAATGATTGCGACACGAGTTGTGAGTGGCTCTGTCACCTGTGTAGTTGTGAGTGGCTGGGTCACCTGTGTAGTTGTGAGTGGCTGGGTCACCTGTGTAGTTGTGAGTGGCTGGGTCACCTCTGTAGTTGTGAGTGGCTGGGTCACCTGTGTAGCACCTGTAGCCAAGAAATACCGATAACAACACGCCTCTGTTCGCACAGGTAAATTAGGATATGTGCTCTATGAACATGTCTCGTATATCTTTTCTTCTACCTTATTAATACTGTCAGCCTCAATGACAAAATTCTGAGGATTGACTTATATTGGCGCAGCGGTTCGTGCGCCGGGCATCATGAAGACACACCTTATTGTGCCTAAGCACCTCAGAAGAAAAGACAACCCCGACCTATCATCTCCAACCGCATCTCCTAAGTCCCTATTCTTGTAACCTAGCCCACAGCTTTAATCGTGCATGAGGCTGTAAATCTGGTGCTTGATGATACCCTCCTGTCGAACTACGTCACATCTGAGCCCGGCTCGGACGACCCCAACCAGTCGCCTGCACGGGGGTCTTGGCACTAACCGGCCCATAATCTGAGCCTAAGCGACTCAGAGGACGGAGAGACAGACCCTGACTTATCCGAAAAGTAGCGGAGTGACTTACTGGAGCTAAGGGAATTATACCTGATCTCTAGTGGGGAAATGACGCCTGTAGGTCACCCTGGCCTGCGATACTTACCGGAACCGAAGATTAGAGCAACTGCTCTCCTCGTCAAGTCAGTGATTGGCTGAATCAACACAAACAATATCCCAGAGACGAACACCCCCCTTCAAATCTAGAGCTGACCTCTCAGTCAATAGCCTTGAGGTACAATCGAGGCCGCACCGAACTCAGCGGATAAAGCATCCTCCTTTTAACCACTGCCTCGAGAAAAACGTTGCTGACATCAGGAAACATCTCAGCTAGGTCTCCGAATGGCAGTGGCTATCTCCACGACGAGGAAAAGAACACGCTGCTTGAATCGAAGTACCAGTGCTTCGAAGTCGGCCTTATCCACCTGGAAAATACTCTGAAGCAGCGCTTCGAGGCCAGGGTTTCAACAAAACTATTTATTCAACTCTAATCAAAAACACCTGTATCAAACCCCCCGAGGCGAAAACACGAGCAGCGATTCGCACAATGCATAAGAGAGCATCCGATTTTGGAGCGATATCTGGAGCAAGGGAGCATGCCATAATAATAACGCAGAATGGCTCCGCGATGTCAAGGAGAAAAACGCCGCAGCAGATCCAGACCTTACCATTACCTGCTACCATCTTAAAAATTCAGTTGAGAAAAGTAAAAAACGAGAAGGCACCCGAACCAGATATGGAGCACGGCTGCTGGATCAAGTTTTCTCGTTGTTGCACTCTAGCATTGCTGCACAGCTCAACGAGTGCCTTCAAAGCGGAACCGCACCCAACTGGATGACCACTATGGAGACAGTGCTAATTCAGAAGGACAAAGCAAAGGGCACGGAAGTCAGCAATTACTACTTAATAAAGTGCCTTCCTCTCAGGTGGAAGGGCTCACGAGCATAATCTACGAGCGAGTCTACATACACCTGGACTCAAAGCAGCTCCTACCTGACGAACAAAAAGGTAGCGGCAGACACACCAAGGGCACGAAGGACCAATTGCTCGTCGACAAGCTCCTCATGAAACCGGCAATGGGCAAAAAAATGCCTCAGCATGGCTTGTGTTGACTATGAAAGAGCCTTCGACATGGTCCCCCCCTCCCTCATGGATCCTGGAATGCCTGGAGATCTATGGCATTGTCGGCAACAATCGTAACATGATCACGACGACTATGCCCAACTGGAAGACCCTAGTCACGAGCGCTAATAAGCACCTCAGCGAGGTGAGCATCAAGCGTGGCATCTTCCTGAGCAATTTCTTATCACCACTAGTCTTCGTCCTGGGGATGATATCCCTCTTTTAAACGCTCGACTAGACCAGCGACCGGTACGAGTATTGTAACATGAAAATCAACCACTTGCTCCACATGGATAACCTGAAATTATACGCTAAATCACCAAAGGTAATGGAGCAGCTCCTCATTCTCGTCCACCAGTGCTCACAAGCCATTAAGATGTAGTTTGGCATTACTAAATGCGGCGTGCTGCTAAGCATCACTAAGGGAGAGCTTACTTAGTCCGAGGGAATCAACATCGATGAAGACACCAGTAAGGACATTGAGAAGACAGGATACAAATACCTAGGTGTCACAGAGTACAACACCATTCTCACCAGAACGATCAAAAACTCTATCGGGAAAGAGTACCTCACCAGGCTCTGCTTCGTCCTGAAATCTCACCTCAATGGGGGAATATCGTCAAGGCTATCAACAGCTGGGCCTTGCATCATCAACTGGACAAAGAAAGACTTCACCGAAATGGACATCAAAACCTGGAAGCTCGTGACCTTCTATCGACCACTGCACCCAAGATCCTGCACAGACCGACTCTACCTCAACAGAAGAGAGGAGGTCCGTCGCCTCATTAGCATAGAAGAGTGCGTCGAAGCGGAAAAACGAGTTTTCTCCCAACACTTCAGAGAATGCGACGACCACTGGCGTGGGTACGATGCTTAGTCGAGGCGAAGTTGCTGAAAGAGATAGAAAGAGCGACGACGCCTCGTCCGGACTACCAAATGGAAAAGCTTGAGAATGTGTGGCGAGTACTTCGACGCTGTAGAAGACCAAGTGGTACCTGATTCGTGGAACTGGCATTTGATGGGTGAGCTCAAATGAGAAATAGAAGGCACCATCCTCGCAGCCCAAGAGCAAGCCCTCAAAACCCGATATGTTCGAAACCAGATCGACAAGAAAAACGTGGCAACAACCTTCAAAATTTGCAACAGCGCAATCGAAGCCAACCACGTAATAAGCAAATGCAAAAGAATATAAACGCAGACACGACAAGGTTGCTTGATGCCTCCACTGGACCCTACTGCAGTGCCATAACATCCCGGCCGGTGAGAAGTGGTACAAGCACGAACCAGCGCCAGTAGTTGAAAATGACGTGCAAATCTGCTGGAATAAAAGATGAGAAACAGCCAGAGACATTCTCGCCATTAGACTAGACGTCGCCAAAGACAAACAGGGGAAGTCGGTCAAACTTACTGACATCTCAATCCCCTTCAACTCCAGAATCGTGGACAAGAAAACGCAAAAAAAGAAAAGTACCACGTTTTTGCCACTGAACTCCAAAGTTAGATATCCCTGTAGTCCCTGTAGTCATATATCCCAGAATCTCACGACTGCCTTCCGAGAGTTGAAATGCGGCCTCTCCATCCAGGAAGAACGCTCTTTTTGGATCAGCGCATTCGCAAAGTGCCCTGAGGCTTACTTAGATTGCGGGAGGCAACCCGGCGCTAGAGTGTAGAGCAAAAAAAAATATCGCGATTGCGGGAGGCAACCCGGCGCTAGAGTGTAGAGCAAAAAAAAATATCGCGATTGCGGGAGGCAACCCGGCGCTAGAGTGTAGAGCAAAAAAAAAATATCGCTCAACCGATCCAAAGGTCGTGAAATTCCTTCAATATTAATAATAACAATAATCTATTCGTACAAAAAGGTTCATCCTCAATATGGCCTGCACAGAAACCGTTGCACCACGACCAGCCTAATACCAATTTTTTTACGCAGTTGAGGGCCAACACCATCAATAAGGTAAAAAAAAGCTTAAAAGTGATTTTTATTCTGTTTTTCCTATTTTTTTACCTTGCTTCTATTATGTGCATTGATCCTTTGTGGGAACACTATTGTGCATAGGTTCCACGTTTCTTGTTTATCTTATCGACGATTTGCTGTACGAGTTAATGAGGCTCTAATCTATTTCATTTTGCAGGAATCCTTGTATGGTGTTTTGGACTTACCTGATCCCAACTCGAACCCTGCTGGCCAGCGATCAGAACTCCGGTGCCTCCATGAAGAGCAAAACTTCAGCGCTGATCATTATCTGGCGGATCTCTTTGAAGACGCTGCTGATGAACATTTAAATTTTCAACCAGCTTTTTATTTATTGCTTCCAGAGTCAGGTGGGTTGGGTGTTTTTACTGTACTATTTAGTGGTTAGTACATACAATTTTATTGGTGACCTTGCATTGCTTGCGAATGAGGAATAAAGGCCAGCGTAACACTTCTTTGTTTCTGTAGTTCTGCAAGGGTGGACACGCTGTATCTGTTTTACACAAGATGTATGCAAAAGCGGCCAGGAAAAACCATTTGCTGGTTATAATGTTGTTGTTGTTGTTCGTTGCCATCACCGGGGTTCCCCAGTGTCAGCTTTGGGAGGGAGCCTGGGCATTGGGAGGAGAAAGTCGAAGAGAAGAGGAGAGGCAAGAAAACGCGCGGCCCCTAGTGGGGCCAGCCAAAGACTACTCACCGAAAGATCAGTGGGGTGATAGGACATGAGAATGAGTGACTGGCAGTCTGTTCACCAAGTCAGGATCAGGAAGGATCATCAATCCGTCCCTCTTGAAACTTATAGTCGGCTAAGACCGGACAGTGGCCCGAGCGTAACTGAGAGAGGGTCGGGCAGAAAGTTGTGGGGAGGAGAGGCTCTTCCGCACAAAGAGAAGGGTATTGAAAGCCCAGAACACTATTGGGAGAATATGCAGCTGTTACAAGTACTGAAGTATGTAATAAACTCAGAGCAGTGCGGTGTTGCTTGGACGGGGGATGGTGCAGAACCCCGTCTGGAAGGAGGGGAGCAATATCTGCATCAAATTCTGATTGATGCCTATGCCACATACGTCGAGAGCCAGAAGGGCTATCGTAATGCCGCAGCTCAATGCCTCGGTATTGTCACAGCTCACTGCCTCGGTATTGTCACAGCTCACTGCCTCGGTATTGTCACAGCTCACTGCCTCGGTATTGTCACAGCTTACTGCCTCGGTATTGTCACAGCTCACTGCCTCGGTATTGTCACAGCTTACTGTGTTAAAGCAACACGAGTGGAAATATGACATAAAAGTATAGACAACAATGTACTCACCGAGTGAACTTCAGCTGATAGGAGTGTTACTGTACGTTGTATTATTGATTCATATTTAACTCCATTAATAGTTACTAGCGGACCCGTGGAAAGTTCACGGTTCTCTATAATTTTCCTTATAGTGCAATGAATATATTAAACGCTATTATACATAATCTTATTTTAAGCCTAATGCACCTTGTTTGACCTACGACTCTTGAGAATCCTCATCTTCATCCATGTTGAGTGTTGAATTTCAACTTTTGTCGGTGGTATCAGCATAGAGCTAATTTGATTAATTCGGTTACCATGCCGCAGCCACGCCTCCATCTTGCACACATTTAAGGTGCCCAAAAAACTGTAGCACTTTCAAACTATTATAATTTTCACACTATACCTAGTAACTGCCAGTGTTAAACTTTTGATTATCTTGCCAAGTACTTGATGAGTTCCAATTTCAGAAAGATTTTATGTTTACGTTTCTGCGATTTTTTGAAATATGTCAAAACATAGAGCTCATGTAGTTTGGTGAAGTGTAGTCCAAGATCAAACTATAGTCACAGTCACGGCAACACTATCGAATTCGGCAGATAACCACGGAGAAAGTCGTACGGGAGATCAACTTGACGCATCTCATCTTCAATAACATGCTCCTCTCAAACTGCACCTTGTCGGCTATAACTCTCTCGTGTACTCTGACACACTTTGCCTACCAAGCACACATTACTTACCAAAACGCATGTACCTCGCCTATGATACACATGGGGCGTTGCCCCAACGGAAACTAATAGATTACCTTTGAATTTGACGTGATTAAGCCCTCCCTTCGTCCCGTTCTAATTCCTTGCACTTTCATACCGATTTACAATGACTAGCGGGACCCGTGGAAATTCAACGGTTGGTTAGGTAATACCCTCACTTTTTATAATGAACCAATCCAAACCTACGCAATCATAACTCACTTTAGTTCGACCTAATACAGCTTCTCAACCTAACCTACCGACAAATAGTGCCTGTTCCTTAATCCTAACGAACTACGTCAAGCCTCAAGTGCGCTGCACACGAGAGTCGGAACATGGCAACGTTGCTCCCTATCCTTCCCCTTGCGCTGCTGTGTATGCAGCTTCGACTTGTCTAATATTATTATCTTCAAAAAACTGCTTAAACCCCGAGCCGCGGCAGCTATTCCACCACTGCGAAGGCCACGTACTCACTTTAGACTCTGTCTTTCAATTACTATTGAGTTTCAATTCACTACTGTAGATACATTTTGCGATCGATGTATCCTAATTGATTCAACCGTTATCATGCATTTCGGTCTTCCAACTCGTAGCAAGTCTATTCCTAATAGTGTGGGCCCACAATCATAATAACTGCTAAGCCACTTACTTTTCGCTTTGGCCGTCACGCTGTCGTGACTACAACTAATAGCGCTTCAAAGTCACACTAAAACAATGCGTCATTGCAACTTTAAACTAACTCAAAAGTAGGACGTACATATTCCCAAAGCTTGGCCATTGCAGCTTGTTATAGCGTACAAACTGCCAGAAACGACTCAAACCTTAGATATTCTTTTTAGTAGCATAGCAATGCCCAATCAGATACAGATTTGCGTGGCAATGTTACTTTTACGAGGCGTGCCCTCGCCATAAGTCACCCTGTACATGCACAACATATTATCTAGACACTGTATCACTGGTGGATTTCGTAGATATTTTACCAGCAAAATTTTTGTCCCTGTATATCATGATGCTTACTTGCTTAAAGCGGTCCATCGGTATCGACGACGACGTCACTCCCTGCCAAAGCGCTGGTGAATACGTAGGTGACTGTCAAGTCCGATTCGGGAGAGGCAGACCCGTCTGCAAGTGCCTCACACATGCTGCTCCCCCGCAGCACGTGGCTGGTGACGACGGGCTCGCAGCAGTTCCGCTGCCTCGTCGTATCTCCGGTGATACTCCTCCATACCCGCCGCACTCGCAGTTCTCCACGCCTCTCTATCCGCTGCAAGCTGCTCAAATGCTACAGGGCTGATGTCACACTTCCTCAGTGTGAAGCTAGCATATCTTTGTGCCGCTTCCTCGGGCCACCCGCAGCTCTCCTGCCCTCTGCGAGCTCCCCTTAATACACGCAGTGAGAGAGCCTGTTCTCGGGCATTCTCCACATATGGCCAGCAGACCTCAGTTGTCGGCCAATTAGTATGGTCTCAAGCTGCTCGATTCCCGCCCTCCTTCGTATTTACACGCGTGGCGCTTTATGCCACCATTTCAGGCCCAGGATATGTTGCAGGCACTGCGTGTGGAATCTCTCCAAAGTCTCCAGATACCTTCTGTAGAGTACACAGCATTCAGAAGAGTATAAAAGTATAGACAGGCACACTGCCACTTTCGTGCGGATACGAAGATTTCTATTGAGGAACACTCTCCCGGCCAATCTTCCAAAAGCCGCCGATGCAAGGCCAATTCTGCGCTGTACATCATCCGCAGCATCTCCAGCAGTGTTCACTACAGAACCAAGGTATGTGAAACTGTTCACATTCTTCAAGGCCTCTTCTCCCACGTAGAAAGTAGTAGCCTCTTCCTCTGGGGGGAGTACAAGCACCCCAGTCTTACTGGTGCATATTGCTAGTCCAGCTTTTGAGTATGTTCTTTCTACAGCATTGATGTTACGCTGGAGGGCACCATTACTGCATCCAACTATTGCCGCGTCGTCAGCGTACTGGAGCTCAACAACACCATCCTGCGTTACCTTCGTAGCTGCACGAAGCCGTCTAAGATTGAAGAGGCTACCATCCAACCTATAATTCAATAGCACACCATCACGCGGATCAATGTTACGCTTAGCAGCACCGAAGACTGCCGCCATGAATAAGTTGAATATGACAGGCGCGATGACACACCCCTGTCTCACCCCGGTACATACCTCAAACTGGTCAGACTTTGCCCTTGACCCACAATTCTTGCCGAAGCCCCGTTGTGCAGGTCGCGAATCACGGCGAGCAGCTTGGGTGGACATCCAAACCTCCGCAATACTTCCCACAGTAAGGGACGGTTGACCGTGTTGAAGGCCTTAGTTAGATCAACAAACACCATGTACAGACTGCGATGCTGCTCAATGCACTTCTCCTGGAGCTGATGTGCCACAAATACCATATCTGTTGTGCTACGATTTCTTCTAAAACCGCACTGGCTCTCCGGGAGTACATCCTCAGCAATATTTGCTATCAATCTCGACAGGATTACCCTCGCCAAAATCTTGCCACCAGAAGAGAGTAAGGAAATGCCTCAGCTATTGTCACACAGTGATCTATCGCCTTTTTCTTGTAGATACTGACGATATCGGCGTCCTTCCATTGTTGCGGCACACATCCCGAATCCCACGCCGCAGTGACAAAGGCACATAAGCACCGCACCACCTCCCCACCGCCACCCCGCAATACATTCCCTGGCACCCCGTCCGGGCCAGCTGCCTTGCCGGCTTTCAGTGTCTGCACAGCGGCCCGCACTTCGTCTTCAGATGGAGGCTGGTCAAGTCCCCACAGTGTCTGAAGCTCAGGAACATCAGCCAGCACATTCTCATCCACAACTGTCTTCCTATTAAGAAGACCTCTGTAGTGTTCCGCCCAGCGTTCCGTCAGCACCGTCAGCACTGCTCACGGGGTACTGCGTACCCTTCCTTGGGCCGTAAGCAACCTTCAAGGCTGAGTAAAATCCCTGCTGATCACCAGAGTCAGCGTACCCCTGAATCTCCTCCGCTAGACGGCACCACCAGTAGTTCTCCATAATCCTGAGTTCTCGCTGCAGTTGAGACCGATGCTGCGCATACCTGGCACGGCTTACGTCAGAGGGGTTCATTAGAGCCCTCCTGTGTGCTCTGTTCCTCTCATCCGGCAACACTTGGACGTCTGCTCTTTGCTCGTCGAACCAGTCACGGTTCTTCTTTTTCACTGTTCCAAGCACAGCGCGAGCGGTGCCAGAAAGAACAGCCACTGCATCATTCCACTTCTGCGTCAGGAGCTCAGTGGTAACCACTCCATCTGCGTCGTTGAAATCAACGCGAAGGCGGCTTCTCAACTCACCACTGAGGTCAACCCTTTTCGTCCTATTAGCAAGTTTACTGACATCAACTCCAGCTCGAGCAGCACCCAGGTGTGCGGCTGACTTAATTCTGAGCCTCAGCTTTGCTCGAACCATTCTGTGGCCAGTATTGCCATCCGCACCTCTCATTGCTCGTGTGATAAGAACGTCATGTCTGTCTTGCTTTCTAGTTAAAACATAGTCTATTAGGTGCCAGGTTTTGGATCGCGGGTGCATCCATGTTGTCTTTTGCTATCTTTCAACTTGAACAGCGCGTTAGTAACAACAAGTGCGTTCTGGACACAAAAACTAAGCAACCTCATGATTGATATATAAAGACAGCATAGGCTAAGCAAATATAGCAATCTCGCTTTTAGGAGGTTCTTTTCTCATTGCTTTTCTTCTAAATTTACACACCTTTGCTATCCTTTGTTTCTCATCGTGAAGATAACATTATTTAGACTTTCATATGTCTAACGATTTCATTTTTCATCGGTGTATTTGATGATTTCAATTCTACTACGGGACCCGTGGCTGCTTTACAGTTGATGTGCGATAGCCTGCCAACATAATACAACACTCAGCCCATCAAGAAGAAAAAATTAATTCATATCACTGAAAGTACTTTTTCTGTTAGTTTACGTCATTTCTCTAAACATCGCACTAGAAAAATGCAGTTTACAATGGTGCAGTTGAGAACATTTTTTTTAACCGTATTATGGCTACGATCGGATTTTCCCATATTTGGATCGGTACGCAACCCCAGCAACGTGAATGTTGCAAGAAATGAGATTTGCTTCGATACTGACTGAAATTTTTTCAAGTGCGAGAAATAAAACAGCTGTGGTTGAACTTCCTTATAGCGAAAATCAAAGCTTCTTACAAGTTGAATTTTCCCCTACCCATTTTGAAGAGCGTAACACACGAAGGAAGGAACGAAGGAACAACGCTATTAATATTACTAGCGGGACCCGTGGAAATTCCACGGTTGATGGACGTCCAACGCAACTCTTCTAACGAAAACCCACACCGTCTCAAGTTACGCCCATCATTTACCCTTGATGAACTCTTTTTAATTCAACAACGTCCGTCTACCTTAACATACATCGTCTAAGCTAACGTCATTCATTCATCCGATGCTTCATTTGAGTTTTAAAACATGTCGTACCACCTATCCCACACATCTCCCCAACGAACTTTATCTGACGTAACGGTTGTCATCTAACCTACCGCACATCATCTGACCTAACTATCCCATCTAATCTTAGGAACTTGTGTAGCAGCTCATTTAACCTACCGCACCACAGTAAACGTAATAACAAATCACTCATCGTCCAACGCTGCACTATTAAACACCACGCTCCTCACCCTGCCTAACGTTTCTCATCTTGCATAGCACTCCTTATGGAACCTCAACAAGACACAAGTTAATAAATGAATAAGTAAGCAAGCAAGGTTTGCAGAGTTTTAGTATAATATTGATTGATTAATTTCTGTCGCATTCGCATTTTTTCATAAATGACCTTTGTCCACTGTTCCCCGTTAGTCAGTTTATGCACCTTTCTATGCAAATAAACTTTGAAATGCGTATCTTGTATACCGGTCGCAGTGTGATAGCTCCGTAGCATAAAAAGATTTTCGCCCTGAAGAAGGTCCCAATGTAACCAGCGCCGAGAGCTTGGCCAACAAAAAGAAGTCTGGGGACAAACGTCTAAGTGGTTCGCCCATCCTATGTTATGGGGAGTAGCGCCCCCAGGGGATTTGTGTAGGTTACCTTAGCCATTAGCTAGGCCTTCGGGACGGGTGTCTTTCGTGCCCACTTTGCTTCCTTCCCATCTTTTCCTCCTACTGTTCTTTCTTCAATCTGTTCTTACTCTTCTTTTCCGACTTGCTGTTCCCATGCGCGTTGATCCTGTGTGGGAACACCCTCGTGAATGGGTTCCACGTATCTATCGTCACACAATGTGTCCCTTGCTTCTTTCTCTGTTAGATCGCCGTTGCTGTGGAGACGGAGACTTGAACTCAATATAATAATAACAAACGTCTAAGTCGCTTTAAAATTATTAAGTTTGTAGAATGAATAATGGAATCTAAGCTGCAGCTCCAGCCTTGCAAAACTTCAATGATCTTCTGCAAAAACTTAAAAGCTGGACTGAAGAGAGCTACGAAGACAAGAACTCACGAATATTCCAGAGTTGAAGCATTAATCTTCAATATTTATTGAATTCCATGTCATACAAATGAAGCACCAAAAAATAAAAAAATGCAAAAATTACTGAACGCAAAAATTATAACGTGCCAAAATACATTCCATGACAATTTAAAAAGAGCAAGCTTGGCTATTCTTCGCTACCAAGATGGTAGCTATAGATTTATTTTCTCCTATTCTAATCGTGAGAGTGTAACGGTCGTACGCACGCAGAAACTAAGGGAGGAAGGAACGGAGGGAGGGACAAGCAGCATTTTAATATGACTAGTGGGCCCGTGCGTGAAAAAATTCACGCAATAATCAGTATTTGTGCTTAATATATATAGGCCGGTACGGAATCTTCACTTCTGTGATGTCTTCATTTCTTCATTGATCCTTTATTGTGCTCGCATCCTTGGTCTTATCTTCTCTGACTTGCCGTTTCCACATTTTCCCACTCACGCTTAGTAGAAGCTCTTATTCTCTTCTGTAATTTTTCTGCTTCAAATCTTTCTTCTCGCTGTGTCACATAGGCACTTCATCCCTCTCCATTGGTAGCACGTCTTTCTTCTCGAGACTGTAGTAGTCTCAGTCTTTCACGTTCCCTATTCTCCAGTCTCCTTCTGCTTGAACGTGTGTCTTCCGTAGTGAGAGGCAAAAATAAGACCTTGAGTAAAACACTGCCATAAACTTGGATGCGACTCCAGTCAGCCTATATGCAGTGTGAGCGCACCGTAGCCAAGATACCGTCCCGTCTTCAAAACTTAAATAGCTGTTTGCTTCATTGAGGTGCAGAAATTTTGGCTTATGAAGAGAAAACTGCTTCGTCAGAGAGAAACAGTAACCTAGAAGAAATAATTGTCTACTGCCCGCGAAAAATCATTACGTCGTGAGCACTCCGTTGATCATCTGTCGAATTTATGCGTCATAACCTGAGAGAAAATGTTATAGAATGGGACTCTAGAAGCTGCATATATATTGTTCCGATGTTAAGAAATGTTTCAAGATGGAAGTGCATTCAGATAAAGGGTTTCGCCATCTTCTGCAATCTGGACATCGATCGCTATGAAAACAACTCAGTTACAGAATCTACAACCTGGCCTATTTTTCGCGTATTTCCTGAAGAGCAAACACGAAATAAATAGATACACGAAGAGTTTTATCATATAAGGATAGTTAAAGTTTATGTGAGTCATGATTTGGATGCGGTTTAATTAGTTTGAGTCAGGAGCAGAGATGCACTGTCGTACGGGCCAAGTCATACGTTCAGGTGTCGGGTTGGGTTTCAGTTAATCCGTTTGGTCCGGTGTCCACAGTCTGACGGCAAAGAGGTAAATAGTGCCTTGCACATAACCTCGGTATTGTCACAGAACATCACAAAACTGTAGAAATAAGCAACATAACTTAAACTGGTTGCGTAAGTATGAGACACCGCTAAAAATGCTAATAATTTATTAATTATGCCACATTTTCCCATGACAATTTGAGTGTTGCGTTTATATGGCATGAGAATGTGTATTTAATCAGTTTCATGATATAGATGCATTGAAAGGCTACAAACTGTTCAACATAGACCGACCCACAGAAACTTGTAGAGGAGGGGGTTCAATCACATATATCAAGGAACACCTTAATCCCCTCTCTAATGGTTTCGCAGCAACTAAAGAATATGAATTTATCACTACCCTTGCTCGTCTCGGCATTCGACAGTCGTTAAATATTGTGCTCGCCTACAGGAGTCGTCGCAGTACCGCTGAAACTGATGCAGCACTTTACAACAAGATCAAAAATGCGCTGAATACTTCGAATGAAACAATTCTAACGGGAGACTTCAACCTCCCCCAAACTGATTAGAGTACCTTACGCAACCAAGCCCCAGGCAGTAAACTGCTCGAGCTCCTCAGCCGCCACAACCTCACCCAGCACGTTATTGAACCCACGAGATACGGTAATACTCTAGATAAGGTATTCACCCCTCTTCATTGTGAAATTGTTGACCTAGTCATCCTAGACCGGCTTGGAGACCACAACATGATTGAATTTACGCTCGAAACTGAGAATGAATTCACCACTGATGCGAATCGTCTCAATCTGTCAGACTATCGACGAGCGAATTTTCTGGGAATGGTAACTGAAATAAGAACAACTGATTTCGAAATCCCTATGAGAGACGTCAGTGTTGAATAATGCTCACATATTTTTAAGACGACCATCCTGAGAGCAGCTAAACGAAACATCCCAAATAAACGAGTTCGTATCAGTAATGATCCCCTCTGGATGAATCGGACAGTCAAATGCTGCATTGCAAGGCGACAAGTGCGTTACCAAGGTTTGAAGCGCAATCCAACACAGGAGATGGGGTCCAGTCTCATAAAGGCATGTCGGGATGTAAGAAAAATAGTCAGGACCACAAATAGGGAAAAAGAAGTTTCTGTAGCATATATAGCAAAACGCAACCCAAAGATATTCTATAAATATGTCGCTACATAAAAGAAGACTCAAAAAAGAAACCACAGGTCCGCTCAAAAGACCTGACGGTGCAATCACGAATGACCTAAGAGACAACGCCACAATCCTAAACGACTATTTCAGCTCTGTATTTATCATTGAAAATGTTGCGAATATCCCTGAACCAGCACCGATGCAAGGTGCTCCCATAAACACATGTGTTTTCACTGAGATCGAGGTTTTTCGAGAACGAACCCACCTAAATGTGAACAAATATACTTGCCCAGATAATTTTATTCCCTATGTATTACGGGAAAGGGCTCTTGTCATCGTGAAGCCACTGCTCGAAATATTTAATCGGTCACTAAAAACGGCAGAAATTCCGCAGGATTGAAAACTAACTAACGTGATACCGATACATAAGAAGGGAATAAGAAAAGCCCCAGCAACTATTGACCTATCAGTCTTACATCGGTCGTCAGCCAAACCACCGAACGCCTCTTGAAAAAGCCCATCACTGATCACCAGAGGATGCATCAGTTCATATCCGACACTCAGCATGGCTTCCGAAAGAAGAAGCTGCTTAACAAACCTACTGAAATTTTTCTCAAAAGTTACGGATATTAAAGATGAACAAAAGTGTGTGGACCTTGTGAATTTAGACTTCCAAAAGGCTTTTGACAGAGTTCGCAATCAATGGTTAATGAAAAAATTGGAAGCCCATGGCATCTAGGGAGATAATTTACGATGGATCAGGGCATGACCTACAGGTCGGCAGCAGCGAGGGAAGCTTGAAGGAGAGACGAGCGCCTTGACGCATTTATTATCAGGGGTACCACAAAGCAGCGTGCTTGGCCCACTTCTGCTCTCGCTTTACATCAATGATCTCGATCTCAACATCCGTAGTAAAACCAGGAAATTTTCGGATGATATATAGCTACTAAACAAAGTCGTCCTGCCCCGAAATGAGCCGAGCGCCAACAAGACCTTGACCACCTCATGGAATGGAGCACAACGTGGTACATGAACTCTAATGTCAACAGATGCTAGGTAATGCACATAGGGCTGGTGAAAACTTCAAACCCATTGAAAATGAACGTCGGTTTAGCTGCTGTCACCCAGCAACGGGACTTGGGAATAACTATTACAAACAGACTACAACACAGCAAGTGGACAACAGTATGAAAATGGCAAGCAGGGTATTGGGATTCATCACCAGAAAGTTTGAATACAAGTCCAAAGACATTATCGTTCCCTTATACAAGGCGTTTATGCGGCCACGCTAAGAATTTGCTGTTCAATTCTTATCGCCACATCTGTTTACTGATATCGATAACATGGAAAGAGTCCAACGCAGAGCAGCGAAATTGATACCTCAGCTGAGAAACAAGCCGTATGAATGTCGCCTAAAAGAACTGAGTCACATCTCTCGAGCAACGACGACTCAGGGGCAACTAATACACATTCAAGTATTTGAATGGCTTCAACGGTGTACCTACAACGGGACTCTGAAAGAGACCTCAATGATCGCTTGTGCAGCAACGGTCAAAACTCAAGCATAAAGCTCGAAGAACGACAGCAGTTCGTTCCGTATTTCATAGTCGGCATTTGGATTGGAAACGACAACCTTACGATGTTGTTAGTGCGAAGCCAGTCAACGCATTTAAAAATCATTTTGACATACATTAGGAGAGACATCCTCCAGGAGTCGCAAACTCTTAACGGTCAAAGCTTGCGGGGCCACCTTATTCCGTCTCCTTTTCTCTCCCGCTCCAACTACACAGTTTGACATCTCTAAGATCCGTATATCAGCGGCTCATGATCGTGCTTGCGGACATTCATGATCGTCTCTTTGGCAGGGATTCTTACCCTTTTTTATTCTCTCTTTTCGCCAGTCTTCTATATCCTACTAACATAATGGCCATAGCTCACAGAGGGCCGGGGCGTAAGTTCCAGTGTTTCCTCGGGAATGGGCCTATTGGTTCCTCTACTGCCACCTATCTAATCTACTGGTAATCCAAATGTCCAGAAAAGAAATTTATAAACAAAAGTACAGTTGTAAGGGTGAAAATAAGCATAAGACACTTTTGATTAACTGTAGTTATAGGAAGATTATCCAGCATTTAGTATTAGCAGGTATTCCCTTTCGATTGCAGTGCTGGAACATACCTGTTCTGCATTGAAAGAATGAGATTTTTGAGTTTCAATAGGAATTTTATTCTAATATTCTATTATGTAAGATCTTAGAGACCAGCGAGGCCCGTGGAATTTCCATGGTTAATGAATGTCCTCATTTATAAATATGTACCATGCCTAAGCTATGCTGTTATAACTTTTACTTTTTTCATTTCAATCTTTCATATCTGCTAACGTAAACCTTCCTGTTTAAATTAAAGTTTACATCGCCTATGGCACACTACGACTAACTTATGTATTCCATCTACCCTTACCTCCGACAGAAAAAATGACGAAATTCGTAACTCCAAATGCTGGATATCTATTATGAAGTAAATCGTATAACCTAACGCTCTTTATCTAACGAATCAGGTGCAAGGCGGGTGTATTGCTCGCAGCGTTGGTAATATATTGTCGTTCTACTACTTCTTATGTAACATAACGCACTTCATCTAACATACCTTATGCTCATCTCATCTAACGCCCCTCATCTAACTTAGCGTTGAGCTACTGTAACACTCGAGATCTAACCTAACAAGCCTGGCAAACTTGATGTTCTTCAGTGAACACCTCTCTATCTTAGCTAATGCTTCTTATTCAACCCACAGTACCTCATCTAACCTAACGCTTCTCTAGCCCAATATCCTCTTACAGCATTACACTCATCTAACCTAACGCTTCTAACTTATAATTTAACATAGTTTATCTAACTTAATGTTTTCGTCTTACTGATGCAGTCCATCTAACGAAGCCTTACGTTAGAAATGTAACCTGATCATCCATTCTAGCGATTCTCATCTGACCTAAAGCCCTTCAGGTAACCTCACCTGACACGTCTCCTGCAGCCCAAGACTTCTCATCCAACCTACTGCTTGCAATCGAGTCTAACGCACTGCTCTAACGCTTTAATGTAAACTAACACTCGCCACTTAACCTTACGCTTTTTATCTAACCTAACGCTCAGTCTAACCTTGCAATCTTTATTTAGCCTAACGCTCAACTTAATGTAACGCTCTAAATCTAACCTTACGCATAGAAGAACCAGTGGAACTTATGGGCTCTCTACATTTCTTATAATATCACTATTAAAAATCTTCTAGGTATAGGCCAAACTCACCTTTTCTGACCTGCTATTTTGATACTTCCTTTTCCGCCGCAGCGTGTCTCATCTACTTTTACACCCAATGTCTACCCTCACGCACCTCGTCTATTTACAATAACACATTTTTTTCTATTCCAGCACACACCTAACCAGCAATAACGCACTTGGCTCTTTTATTCAAACGCTGGTCAGCAGGCGCATCCAAACACACTTTATTTAATTTTAATAATAATAACCTATCCCAACTGATTGAACTCGACGCACTCATTCGAAGCTCTCACACTTCCTCTTACCAAGCACCATGTGAGTATCAATATGAAACCTAATGATCCGATTATTATTATCATCTCTTCACACAAACTTATCTGACCTAATACGCCTCCGTAACCTTACAATGCGCCTTGTCTAACATAACGAGTGCTATCCAGCCTACTGCACTTTCATTTACTCAACTACGACTTAACGCATCGCGAATCTACTTCCTATTGTATGCGGATTGGAGCAATTAATACAGAACATAATTAATTGAAGCTCAAAAATTATGCTTGTTACAAAATACGTGGCTTTTTATTTTTTCCCCTACTGTTGTTCAATATCCTAGCTTGACTATCTAAGTACTTCTCATAATTTTATATTCCCTGGACCTTACTCAGTTGAACTATGGGAATGTGCTAATATCACCTATATATTATATGGTCATTCAAGGTTATAAATTCGCTCTACTATTTTATCAGTAGATATTGCCAGCGTCTCTGCTGCTAGGTATTCAAAATTTCATGGCAACATAGTCCAGCAGATGTTGCAAAAAAACTGCATTGTATTTTTAGGTAATGCCTTTTGTATATAATGGCATTTATTCTAGTGTCATCATAACACATCCATCTCATGTGACAACGTGAGACTGAGTATGTTGTTCCTGAGGGGTTTCCTTCTTCCTGCGAATGCATTTTTTTCTTCAAAGTCGAAAATACGGTAGATTCGTACTGTTCTTCAATCGTATCAGCTCATATTTTTCTGACGGCATTCCTCAAATTCGCCTTCACTTTTCCATGTCTCAGTAATTTTCTCTTCTGTCACTACGTCGCTTTATCGCACATGCAACTGCGGGAGCTGTTGAATTTCTCCTGGAATCACTTATTAATTACTGTACTTCTTTATTTACTGTGAATGCGTTAAAACATGGCCGACTTATCAATAAACATTTTCTTAATATTCCGGAATTTCGTATTTTTGTTAGTTATCTTTATGCCCTTTGCCTTTTCTTTCCCATACTGTCTCAGTTGCGGATTTATTTGTAAGTGGACCTACCAACTCGTAAACGAATGAAAATGGACAAAAATTCCCCAAGTATTTTCTCCGGGAAATTTGCGGCAGTGTCTGCACTGTTTTGTATATATTATTAAGTTCGTAGACTGGATATCGTGGTTCTCAAAATAGCTGCAGCCCTGTGAAACTTCGATAATCTCGTGCGACAACGGGAAAGTTATAGTGATGAAACCTACAAAGTGCAGGAACAGAGTGGAAAGAGCAGAAGCTCTGTTTATAATATCCGAGACTCGTATTAGACGAGTACAAAGGAAGCGTGCAAATTATGATGCGGTAAATAACAATGCGCCAAAATAGGTTCCATGTGCAATTCCAAATTTTCGAATTATGACCTGCAAGCAGTCTAAGCTATATTATTATTATAACTTTACACTTGGGCCCCCATGGACAGGTAGCATAACAAAATTGAAGCGCTTTGCAACACCGGGTAGCCCGATACACTGCTGCAAGCAATCCAACAAAAAGCCATTAACAGCTGACTTAAACGCTTGCAGGCCAACACAACCGAAAGCCAATGCCGGCAATGAATTCCAAACCCCAACAGACCAGGGTACAAAGCACCGACCGACATGATTATTTCGACACCTAAGATTCTCCAGCGTGAAAGAGTGCGCCCCTACCGCAGCACGTGTAATTCTCCTAGAGACTTTGGGCCAGGGGGCACGGACAGAAGAATACAACCAATGCCTATCATTATTGTACACCTTATAAGACATACAGAGTTCGGCCACTCCTCTCCTGTGGGACAGGTTTAGCAGATCATTATCCACGCACAGCTTGCCGGCCGAACTAACAAGTCGGTCCAAACGACGTTTCTGTCAGGAGCTGAAACCCAGACCGATGAGCAATAATCAAACACAGGCAACAAAAAAAAAAAAAGAAACATAAAAGCATCTGCGGACAACCTCACTGTCACCAAACACAGAATTTACCTTATGCAGGAGCCCAAGTAAAAATTTGACATTAATATCAGATTATCTGCTTTCTCGTGGATGCTCATATAGTATTTGCTTCAGGAATACCAAGTGTGAAAAGTAAGATAATGCGGGCTATGTAACGCGATGTGCTCTGGATTATGTCAGATGCAATGTATCAATGAGGTATGTTGGTATATAGAGAGGTGCGTGTGTTAGGGTAGACAAGGTAAAGGTAAAGTCAACTTTGAGTGCACCCTCCACTGGGAAAGCCACACCTACTGGTTTGTGAGCCAGACATAGGCTAACTGGCCCCAGAGGATTAAGTGAAGCTGCAGCCGATGACGGGTCGCTAAGAACTATGGCGTCAAAATGAAAGGGTTCAGCGACCATTCACCCAAACCAAGCGATAAGTACCCCCATGTTAGCCAAGCGCACAAGCAAATTTGCTGATTCAGTGCACAGAACGTCGTGAAGTAGAGAACGTTTGTCGGATAGACGAGTTGCGTTACTGTAGACGAGGCGGGTAACGGTGTAAAAGTTTTATTTTGGATGAATACGTGCTTTTAGGCAAACAAGGTGTGTCAAGATAGGTAAAGTGTGCGTGCGCAAGAGTAGACGAGCTAGAGTAAATCAGAGGTATATTAGTGTAGATAAGATGCATTAGGCCCGATGCCCACACACCACATTCGTTGGCGTTACCAGCCGCGACCTGGTCTATACATTGACGTATTTAAATAATAAGCAAAAAAGTAAAATGTAGAGTCGTTGTGAATTTCAACCCGCTCAGTTCTTGGAGAAACAGCCAGAAAAGTTTATCACTTGCGGTTACTATAGTGTAAAAATGTAGAATTTTGAAACCATCACTTGCGGTTACCATAGTGTAAGAATTGTAGAATTTTGAAACTGTCTACAATTTTTTGAGACAGTTTACTAATGTGCGAAATATAGCCGTGGCTACGGTGTAGTAACCGGATTAATCGAGTTAGGTCCATGCTGATCGAGCCGACGAAAGTCGTTGGTGGCCACTCGACTTCAAAGTAAATGAGGCTCCTCAAGAGTCGTACCTCTAAGAAGGTGCGTTAGGCGTAGGCTAAGATAGTGTATCATAGCGTTGCCTAGGTCCATTGCATTTTGAAAAGAGGAAGCAACAGATAGCCGTAGAATTTTCACGGGTCCCACTAGTCTCTATTATTATTCTGCTTGAGGCTCCGTCCATACTTTCATCCCTGTGTCTCGATGTTTCGCTTTTCAGAGTGGGCGACTCCAATTTGCTAGAAGCTCTGATTTTTGCTGGAACGAAGTTCAACATAGCTGTCGTCTTTGGCGCTCCTTCTAAAATTTAAGTTACTTTCAAAGCAAAGATAGGAAGACCATTTCAGTATCACTCGTACATTATCTACCGCTTTTGATTTCTTTCACAATATATTATGTTCTCTTTGCTTGTGGCGCTCGACGTTCTTAGTAGGGCCAGCCAGATACGTAGTTAGGATATACTGCAGGAGAATAGAGCTGGCAGTGTTGGACATATCGGCTCTAAGGTATTCCATCAAGCGAATGTGCTATGTCTAGGGAAATACAATAACATCTTGAGAACAGGGGGTTAGGCTACTCTTACTGAGGAAATTGCTCTCAGGGCTTTATTCTGGCGGGCCCTTTCCGTGCCACAATATATTTGGGCCTCACACACCCAAGGGTCCCCACTGCCTTTTCTGAAAGATGTTGCAGCTTGCCGCAGTTCCTGCTGACGAGGTTATTTTTGTGAAGTTAGGTAGGCTATCAATACTTCCCTTTCTGTTTCGGGAGGTGGGTTGCCGATCAAGGTGGCCGACCTATTCTCGCTAGACTACTACCTTCTTGGCTTTCGTGTCCTTCCCCTGTGCAGCGTAGCTGAGCGAAATGTTCAACCGTGCCCAGGGGTTAGAGATGCCCAACTTGCGCCTTTTTCCTGTCCGTAGCACACTGACCACTCTGAGACTTACCGGCAGAAAAGCCGAGACATAAATTTCTGATGATTTAAAACGCGTCCTAGTGGCGTACCAGCCTGTGGTTAAACACAGGAATAGTTTGGCGCGATATAGGCAGTGTGCCACTGAAGCGCTAGTAAAATTACTACTACTACTGACTGAAGAAATTGGCCGACTCTATTTGCTGTATAGCTATCATTATTATTATTATTAAATCACACCAGACTGGCGACGCAGGAACGGAGAAACTCCATGAGGTTAACAAACCCCCACGCAAACAGCCCAGCAGGTGGTGAAAACAAATTAATAAAAAAAGAAGATCCGAAATCACAGAATAGCTCTGTGTACAGATCGTTTTAAGCCGCCAATACCAGCACCAGCAAAGACAGAGCCATCAAGACCATTCCAAACATCCACACACGATGGAAAAAACGAACGGGAATA
>LQNS02278187.1:2218669-2228721 GCA_001587735.2 Parhyale hawaiensis
CTTTAATGCTGTGCGTTGGATGATCCTATCCAGCCTAGCAAAAGTTTTTCTGGGCCTCCCACGTTTCCGAACACTCGAAACACGTCCAAGATCTTCATAATCTTTCACAATTCTTCCAACAATACTCTTTGAACGATTTACCTGTTTTGCGATTTCCCTGATGCTGAGATTTTGTTTGTGTAATTTAACAATTTTCATGCGTAAAGATTTATCAACTTTTTCCTGGGTAGCCATGCTTGCAGTACTTGCAATGTTTACATATGACCTAGGCAGTTCTTCTTCTTCGGAAACGTAAGAAAATGGGGTTACTGAAGATTTAAATTACAATATTTGAAAAGTGTCCCTTAATTCTGCTCACACTAAATTCATAATTATAAGTTAAATATGCATAACTTTTTTCTCATCCTTCGGATCGTAATAAATTCTTAGCATATTATTATGTATCCCAATACCTCTTTTGTATTAAAATTTCAGCGTTGAACCTTTTACAGTTTTTGAGATATGAAATTTTTTATTTTTGTCCGTTAATTATGCTCGCAACTGTATGTCCCTTCTTTCTTCCTCTGTGATATCGCCTTTGTTGTGAAAAAGGAAGTCTCAAACTGCTGAGGATAATTATAATGAATGTACTTCAGCCTTATTTATGTTCTAGACGAGTGAATTATAAGATTTAGTTAGGTCATGCTAGATCAAGTGCTTGACATTTTTTGTAGATTAGTTAGGTCAAATTTGTGTTTGAAGATATAATAATCGGTGTAAGACAAAAATATGACCCAATACCGAGAAACTGGTGTTATTTTAGTTTCCAGCCCATCAGAATTGTCTTGTAACACTTGAAAAGCATAAATAGTATTTTGACTGTTGACCAGTGTAATAGGTCAATTTGGCCATAGAATCGGCATTGGCAGAGACAAGTGCGGATACCAATTCCCAAAAAGTGCCGATTCTTGCCGATACCGATGCCAAAAAATGATGGCACACCTCTACTTACAGTCAAACTGTTCAATATTCTCTTGAGAAGAAGAAAAAAGAACTGGCAGGAGTCGACAGCCGAAGTATCGTGTGGCGTATGACCAGCAAAATAATACTTTTTTCTCACCTCTCGCTCACTTGACACCGTATAGGACTTAGCCCAGGGGATCATACTGCCTTTATCTCTTGATGCCTACTTCACAAGTGTAAATCGTTACAGTTTTCGTCTGTTTGATTAGCCTTTACAAGCGTTTCAATAGGTAGTAGGATGCTTAATCTTTGTCTCCGTTTTTGAAAAGTTTTTTCCAGGTTACTGTCGGGATGGCTTCAGCCAGTCCGGCACAGCGCCAGCCGTGAGGCCGTCAGCCGAGCGGCCACGCCATCCGCCATGTGGCGTCCGGGGCAGCCAGCCGCTGGTCACCTCAAGACGTGTGCTGGCTCCGCTCCCCATGCCCACTTGTGAAGCCGTCGGGGCAGGTCACCTGGTGCCTGCACTCTCCGGCTTCACTTGCATCGACACCAACTCTCCCAGCAAGCTTGATTCGTCTTTATCTCATTTCCTCAAAAAAAAAATAATAAATAAAATTGAAGAAGAACAAAAAAACTAAAAAAAAAACTTTGAAAAAGAAAGAAGAAGAAAAAAAAGTTGACTGCAGGGTGCAGAGCACGACCTTGGTTATGGCAACCAGACCCTTGCGTTGCTGTCCACCTGTTGCGAGTGTTGGTATGGGCTTGGCATGGCGTCCAAATCTGCAATAATACCTCACTCGCAACTGCAGAATGAAACTTGAACTGCAGGGTGCAGAGCACGGCCTTGGTTATGGCAACCAGGCCCTTGCGTTGCTCTCCAACTGTTAACAGTGTTGGTATGGGCTTGGCATGGCGTCCAAGTCTGCAATAGTACCTCACTCTCAACGGCAGTGGAGTGGGAGCTCCTCTCGGCACGAAGCCTCGGGCTATACTGCAAGGAGCTCCGTACTGGAACCCCCCTTCTCCCTTATGAAGTGTTGCCATCTACGATTGTCCCGCTAGTAAGGCCACCGGAGGGGGGTGGGGGCAAGGTCCCAGCGTTGCCATAGAGGGCGCTGCCCTGGTGAGGCAACACTGACCTATACTTCGACTGGGCGCATCGCCCAGTCACCCTCCAGGCTTGAGCCTGGGCGGTCGACCAGCTCCTGCGGCGTTGGTATGGACTGGGCATGGTGCCCACGTCTGCAAAGTACCACACCTGCGCAGGAGCATAAAAAAAAATCCAAAGAGAGAAAAAAACAAAAAAAAAACACCGATTGCAGGGTGTGGGTCTCACTCCGACCCTGGTGACGCTGAGTATATGGCTGAGGCTGTGGAGGTCGATCTGGGGTTGCTGTGCAGGCTTGCTACCTGTTGTGAACGTTGGTATGGACTTTGCGTGAAGCCCAAGTCTAGATTCCATGATTGTATCAGTACCTCGTTCCAACAGCAGAGGTGTAAAAAAAAAATTACAAAACATGGATGTCGGCCACAGTCAGAGGCGTGTTTGGGGCCTTTCACCTGCTTGCAGACCTACAATAAAGTGGGGGCCACCGAGCCCAGAGGGCTCGAGACTTGATAAAGGAAGGCTGTGCAAAGCTCAAAAAAAAAAAAAAAAAAAATTTGCAGCGTGCACAGCACAGCCTCGGCTTTGAAACCTGGCATTTGGTAATCCTGCAACTGTTGCGTCTGAGGGTATGGTCTCGGCATGGGTACCACGCTGACAGTAATACCTCAGTCCCAACGGCAGTAGGAGTGGAACTCCTCTCGGCAGAAAGCCTCGGGCTATACTGCGAGGAGAGCGTACTGCAACCCCCTTCTCCCCTACGAAGGGTTACTATCTACGATTATCTCGCTAGTATGCTGGGCCACTGCAGGGTGCAGCTGCCCTCAATCTGCTCCCAGAATGCTCCCGGTCGACCAACTCCTTCGGAGCGTTGGGTAGGCGCTGCGCACGGCGTCTTGGTCTGCAAAGTACCACAACCCCGTAGCAGCAGCCGCCAGTCAACCCATAATTCCAACTTCAAGGACTATGACCCTCATCATCCCCGTATTTACTAATGAAGGGGCAATCAAGGTATTTCCCTCCTCTATAAGACGGGCCCGGGCTACGCCTCTTCCTTCCTGGATTTAATGCAATTGGCCCTAAATTCATTGCTGTTAATTACCCCCAAAGGAATTTCCGCGAGGCATGGACGGCCCGCGATGTTAAAATATGAGTTCCACGTTACACATATCGCCCATTCGCATAAGGCGCCAAAGCCGTACCGAATGTTTTGAAATTGGAAGCCTCTCGAACTCAATCGTTAGCTTATTTTTTCCTACTTGCTTAAGAGCCGTAGTGTCGGTGGTTGACGTATACATCAACTTCACCCTGCGTATTTCAGTGAAGCCCGGGATGCTTTGAGGAATAAATATCGGAAGTGTTCTATTAACCACCCTTACTTAATGCATTCCATTATCAAGGACTTCTAGACATGCACGCCAGTGTGCCCCTGAGAACGCCAGCTATTGCTTCCCATAACGCCGTTACTACAACACTTGAACGGAGAAAGAAAACGGCGCGCGGTTTATGACTGTGTGGAACGCCAACTACTACGGGGATGACTACGACCAATATAATACGGATGTCGACGATAAAAGCCATCTTGTAGCAGACGGACGAGACTTTGCGCGTGCCAGCCCATTCCACAGACACCCAGCCATTAGCGCTGCTAATTGGATATCAAAGACATACTAGGTTGACCTCTAGATAGTGTATGAAATGTGTAAATTCTTGATGTTTATGTGTGTTTCTGTTCGCCTACTAAGCCCCGACAAACAGGTCTGTGTGGTAAATGGAATGTGATGTACATATGTTGGATAAAATTATGCTGATTGGATGCAAGCCATCAAATGTCTATGGACTTGATAGTAGAAAATTGTTCGAGAATTGAGGTGAGCGAGCGTTTTCGCAGGACGGGGAAGGGTGTTGTAATCATAAAGAATTCCTGCTGTAAATTCTAATCATTCTGACCCTACCTAATATCACTCATTTTATGAAATAATCGTTAAAAAGGGATTCAATCAGTCTCCGTATATTTTATAGTTTATTTGAATACACGTTCCCACAACATGAACAATATTTAACTCCGAGGTTCACTATAGAATAGCAGATTCCTATGTTTTAACCGCAAAAAGATGTCCAGAATATTGAGTCGTTCTAAGGAGAGAGCTTGTTTTATAAAAATATACAGCAGAGTGGAGCCGATCGAACAAACGGCCTCAGTCAGCAGGCATTGTGTGAAACTACCCTCGTAAGGGCCAACAGGTCACGTGTGCTTGTAGCGGCAGGGAACCAAGGTTTAATATGAGAGATTAACACCGATTAAGTGGGCAGAAAGTCGGTGAAGCGTAAAATTGTTTAACCCAGGGAAGATGGCTATTTCGCCTTAAAAATACAAGACGTTCGACATTGTAGGAAATGGCGGTACTAAAATTTAAGGAGAGGGTTGACCAATGAGGGTTCACTACACCCTCGTGGGAAGTTCCTGTGTGGAAACTTTCGATGACGTCGTCAGAGCAGTGACGAATAAGCATACGTAGGAGGGGATGTTTTTACGATAGAAATGTTTGCATTGGACGATGCGGGTTGAGGGGGTTGAACGCGACTTCTCGAGGGTTTAACCCGTTCAAACGGAATTAGTCAGTTTTTGAGTTTGGAGGGCTGACAGGCAGTCGCTCTCTAGCTTGTTCCGCTAGAATCTATTCTTATACACCTAGTAGAGTGCGTTAGCCACGTCATGGCCTCATTTGCCATGACGATTCATCACCCTGTAATTGAATTGTAACTGAGTCATCTTGTGTTTCTACAACTGTCACTGTGATTCCAAAAATACAAAAGATGAACTACTAACAATGACTCGTCAATCAAGCCTTTTTACGTAAATTTAAGAAGCCATATTTCGGAGCAAAATAACTCTTCATTGGATCTTACAAAACGTCATCACCAGTAGCAAGAACAACACGACACCGCAGTCTGCTCCTCTCTCTCTTCCGTCAGGTAGTACCACCTGATGCACTTTTCCTTTTCTTTCTCTTCTTCTTTTTGGCCAAAGCCTGTACTGGTGATGGCAGGGTCTGGGTCGCGTAGATAGCTGGCCGCTTTCGTAGCTATCGTTACTGTCGATTTGTTTTTCTTTATTATGCTTTATACTAGCTTCTTAGTTCATGGGATTCTTTGTTTCTTCTTTGTTACCTTCTGTGTTTATCTGTACATTACTGTATATTTATGTTTTTTATTTTTTCTCTCTCTTACTTTCTGGGGATGTGGAAAGCAACCCGGGACCTGGTTGGGCTCGGGGGTGTCTCCTCTATTGTAATATTAGAGGACTGCATGCGAACCATGTCGAGCTCGACTTTATGCCCCGTGGTGTGGATGTCGTGTGCTGCTCCAAGACATTGGTGGCTGGCAGGAGGCACGACGCTGAGCTTGTCTTGGCCGGTTTTCAGTCCCCTTTTGGAAGGCTGTGTGGATCGGGGCCTGGATTCCGTGGAATGGCCGTCTATGTCCGGTGCGGATTCTGTGCTTACCGGCAGTCAGTGCACCAATGCGCCTGTCATGAGATCATCGTTGTAAGGGTGTGTGGCCGACAAAATAATTATTATTTATTCTCCTTATATCGGAGCCCTGCTACTGATGATTCTCTTCATGACTGTTTATTGACGGCGATGTCTTCGATCCGGAGCACGGATCCCAAGGCAGCGTTTGTTTTTGTGGGTGATGTTAATGCACACCACAGGGACTGATTGGGATCTGCATCACCGACTGATTGTCATGGTGTGGCTGCGCTGAACTTTTCCTCCTTGTCTAGTTGTGTGCAGTTTGCTCGCGGGCCCACGCATATTGCTGGTAACTGTCTCGACCTAGTTATGACTGCTGTCCCGGACGCGTTAGTGGCAAGAGCTAGTACAGCACCCCATGCGCGGCCAGATAGGTGTGCCCCAGCAGCACCCTTGCTCGGCCGTGCGGGCTTGCACCCGAGCGAGTGCGTTCGTGCATACGTGTTTGATTGAAATTGAATGAGTCCGCAGTGCGTCAGAAACTGCGGTTAGAGGAGGGTGTGCGTAGCTGCACAAATGGTCTCTTGGTTCTATACCGAGACAAGACAATTACTCAGAGGAAATACAGTGTCTTTGGTTACCAGGCTTACAGACTATAAAATAGAGAACTAGAGCACAGCTTGAGCGCATTTCTCCTCCAAAATTGAATAATATGTGCCTTTTAACAGTATTAACTGTTTCTATAATTTTCTTGATGTTCACAATTTTTGCAAGCAAACATTCAGACAAAGATATGTTAAGCACAAAAACGGACCCACCGATCATCACCAACTTATAATCAATTAGGTCTTTTAAAATTACTAACGATTCCTTTAATTTCATAAGATCAATATATAACTTTTTTAGTTATTGGACCAACATGTATAAAATCAAATACCGAAACGAACTAACAGATCAAAACGAAAATTAAGCCATTGACTCTTCCTCCTCTGCCAAACAATCATGTGGATTTCATGAATTGCAGTCCACAACTTTCTAAGTTACGGCACTTGAAAAAATAGGACAGACAAAGAGAGGAACGGAATTCCATCAAAAGTCGATCATATGCTTCCGTGCTTCCGTTTAACAACCCCAGTAAATTTTTTAAGGTCTCGTTATAACTTTTCAGCTGTCGTGGTGGCAGACAAACAAACAGTCAGACGTGACATACAAACACGACACAAACATAACCTCCATTGTGGACGTAATAGGGCTGTTGAATTAGGACGATTCCTTGCATGCAAACCCATAAATTATTCAGTGAAAGCAGGCAGATGCAAAAGAGAAGCAATTAGGAATCAATACAGAAATGAAAATTAATAAAAAGCCGTTTCAGCTGACTTGTATAACCTGAACTATGGTTTTTCATCCTGGTGCGTTTTTTTTTTTTAAGGATGATAACATTGCATGGAACTACATCCTAACTCTCGACATCGTGACGCAGTGGCCTCTGAATCACTTATCGACGAGAGTTGGCAAGGCAAGTTTTGAGTTCAGGGCGGTGATGAGTTCCCCACTCGCCACCGCCTCTGTGTAATGGGGCCTTAATATATTGCTGTCGTAAGAGTCGTCACGATCATTAGATAGAATGTGATTGGTTTTTAATTCTATTACAGAAATATAAAATATTATATAGTCAGAGACGGCTTAAGTAACGGGTGTTACTTTTACTAACACTTCAACCGCTTAAGTAACCGGCGTTACTTTTACTAACGAGTAAAGGTATCGCTTTAGTAATTTTTGAAACGCAACGAGTAACGGTAACGCCTGGGTAGATTTTATGAAAAGTAACGGAAATTGCTGTTACTCGTGTTCCTCGTTACATTTTCAAAATTTGCGAAACATACGAGAGATGAGCTGATAGCAAAGAGAAAGTTATGTTAAAGGAGTGGTATCATGATTTTTAAAATATACACAATTTTTTTGCAATTAAAGTATGGCCATACTTTTCAGATACACATACAGTACATTTTAATATAAAGAAATTAATTTATATTCGTAACTAAGGCTATAAAGCCGATATTCTGCCCTACTCAGTTCAGCGATAGGAAAATTATTTAAATAGTAGGAAAGGACGAACGTAAAATCATACATTTAACTGGGTTTCTGCACGAGCGTGAAACTGAAGCCACACGTTCCCCAAAATATATTTGGAAGATTATAGCCATATTTTTTTTTGAGAAAATTTTGTCAAATTAACGGACCGATCATTCCAGTAGCATCAAGTCTCTAGCGAACGTCTTAATAAAAATTTCACGATACTCTCCTTTTCGTCGGTCATGACTGGAAAATAGGAATATAGATCACAAGAGAAATATGTAACACGCTGGTTGCTTCAATGCTCTAGCTATACCAATATATTTCATGAATGTAAAAATTTCCATGACTTTCCGTAACAAATTATACTATTTGATAGAAGAAGATGTGGGATTGATTTTAAGACATATATTGGACTCTACTCGAAGTAGAATTTATTATTGGTTTTTTCATAGCCTCAGTGCACTAAACTGTTCGAATTTGCAATGAAAAGTAGGTCGCTTATATTCTCGAACATTTATCATTAAATTTTTAGTGTTACTACCGTTGAATCAAGTATATAACCAATTTGCCACCATCTCTTTCAATTACGTCTCACTAAACAATTTTATGTAAAGCTGCAGCACTCTGAGAGCGCATACTTCCGCTAAGCAATGTAATGTTCAAGAAATATTCAAATTGGTATTGAAAATAAGATTTTTTTATCATCACAAAAATTCGGTTATTTGTGCCTCTTGACTGTAATAACAGTTGCTGTAATTTTCTTGAAGATCCGTCAGTAACTTTTGAGTTATGTTATGGCAAATACCAAGACAAACTTTAGCCAAACATACAAACGGACGGAGCGATCATCACCAAAATGTACTCATTTGGGCATTTCGACATTTCTGACTATTAACGCAAATTATCTGCAAAATCTGTTCATAACTTTTTGAGTTACGTTTCTGATCAATATAAAATCAAACATAAGGACAAACAGATAACCAACAAAATGTGATGATCTGCTTATCATAACATATCTAATTATTCATACAAGTGACATAAAATCCCTCTGAAAATTTTCAAGTTATATATCCAAGAAAAAAAAAGGCAGGCCAATAAACAAATCAACAAACAGTAGAACGGATCACCAAATCTCAATTTAAAAATTCGTACCATCTCTAACAATCCAAGTCAACTTCGTAAGGATCCGCCATTAACTTTTTGAGTCACCTTGGTGACGGACAAATAAACAAACTCCACACAAGCATAACCTCCTCAGTAGAGGTAATTATTTGTTAACCTGGATCAATTGTCAGTGGTTATTAAATTGTCATCAATCCCAACGGTTGAAGTTCATGGCTGTTATCTCTGCCAAAGAGGTTATGTTTTTTCGAGTTTGTCTGGTTGTCTGACTGGTTTGTCTGCTTGTTGGTCTATCACTAACGTAACTAAAAGTTATTGATGGATTTTTGCGAAATTTACAGGGTTTGTTACGAAAGTTAGGAAGGACAGAAGATCTTTAGCTAAAACTCGTTCAACCTTTTGTTTGTTGCTTGCCTCTTTTTCGAATGGTGGCGTAACTCTAAAAGTATGAACGGATCTTGATGAAATTTGTAGGAATTGTTAGAAATATGAGAAGACACAAATGGTAAAATTTTGGTGATTATCAGTTGATCCCATGCTGGTCTGACTAACGTTTGTCAGAACATAACTCAAAAAGATACAGACGGATCTTCAAGAAAAATACAGAATCTGTTAATACTGTCATGCAGCACAATTGATCAAGCTTTACTGATGATATAAATAAGTCTCAATTGAGTTTTTCGTTTACGCTGCTTTTCTTAGCAGAGGTATGCACTCTCAGGGTGCTCTACTTTAGAATGCAGATTATAAATACACAGCATTGCACATTTACCTATTTGATGCTGAAACTCATGGCTAACTAAAATCTTGGCTTTGGCCAATAAATCAGAGAAAGTCAGTTCACATCAGTCAGTTATCTTCTGGGGCCTGATACGGTCAGGAAGTTTTCCTTTTTGTTGGCGAACTGGGAATATTAGTCATGCTTCCTTCCCATCTTTTACTCCTACTGATCTTTCTTCAGTCTGTTCTTAGTCTTCTTTCCCGACTTGCTGTTCCCATGCGCGTTGCTCCTGTGTGGGTACACCCTCATGCATGGGTTCCACGTATCTATCGTCACACTATGTGTCCCTTACTTTTTCCTCTGTTAGATCGCCGTTGCTGTGGAGACGGAGACTTAAACTACTCAATATAATAATGATAATATTAGTCATACTCTCAAGGGTCCGGTATCGCCCTATGTGGCCAACTATCGACCGATCACCCTGACACCCATGTTGTCGAAGGTGTTCGAGAAGTTGATTGCTGGTAAGCTTGGTCGTTTTGCTGAGGTTACGGGGTTGCTGCCTGCTGGTCAGTTTGCGTACAGAATTGGCTTGGGCTGTTGTGAC
>LQNS02278187.1:2250158-2264174 GCA_001587735.2 Parhyale hawaiensis
GTCTAGTGTCATCACGTTAAGTATCAATAATTCTGACGTATGTACACATGTAGTAGAGATCATTTAATCCTGCAATTTCAACTGCTATTGTTCTTGATTGCGAGTAAAAAGAGACTCTGCTGCTCAAGTATATATATATATATATATATATGTATTTTCAGATTTGGTCCTTGGTGATAATAGGAATTTCCACGGTGGAGGCGGTGTCTCCAGGGACGATTGGGATTGGTACGTATTCTAAAATTAGTTTAAAGCATGCATTAGCTAACGTATCTCTTGGATCGTGTAGTAACCGTCTTCATGTCTCACGAGATATCAGTGCCTCCTGTTGCTACATGTCTGAAAGCTTCTCTTATTTTGAGTTTGATGGGTTGTTGTAAGCATTATTTTTCAAAATAGTGGCAATATAAAATGTGTAGGTGTGTAATTTAACAATTTCCTGAATGAGCTCCTGGCGATAGAGCAACTCTTTGCAGTGGTTCCTGTCAGCTCTTGGCACTGTTCCTCATTTGGACTTCGTATTTTCAAACAATTTTTCCCAGCATTAATGGAAGAGCACCAGTCCGGTGCATCAATTTCATCCCGTCTCAGTAAAGCCTATATTATTTTACTATGTACTTAGCGCCTTGTGTCCCATGGATATGAATTTGGTGATCTGCCCATGAGGGTAGGCCGCTTCATGCAAGGGCTCACATGAAGCTGGATAACAACACATATCTAGCGCCGTGCTTCATAGCATTAAAGTCAGCCCTATCAGCATGAAATACACAACAAAAACTAAAAAAATAAAAATTTAACAAGATAGTTTCCAGAGACTTAAGCTGTGGACTATAAGCAACACTGGCTGCAAGAGAAAATATTGCTTTTCGTATTTTTTTGCGTAATAATAAGCCATAGATGGTTTGACAAACTATTGGAGAAACACTGGAACCATGTAGGGCAGAAATTTTTTGTGAAGACAAAGACTGACTATTTATCTTGGAGGAATGAGCTCCAATTGTCACAGAATAAAATATTCCACCTGCATGACATAAATACAGAATACAGTTCACTGCAGAGGTAAGGGCCCCTACAGCTCTCCATCACATCTCCAAAGTAATTAAAATATAAAACTAATATCACAGTGGAGGGGGAGGGGGGGTTACAGTTTGCTAGGGTATGTGCAATATGTTAGAGGTGGACAGAATATCTGCATGGTTTCCAATATTCGCGTTTGCATTCACATGCAGACATGCAAATAATTTTCCAATATATAAGCATATGCATCGATGAAGATCCTCTGAAATGGCGAAAGATGCACGCGAAAATTTATCCCAATCTTTCTCAGATAGCAAGTCTTATCTTGCTTGTCCGCCAACTAGTGTTGCGAGTGAGCATCTTTTTCATGGTGTCGGCCTACTATACGATGAAAAACGAAGTAACCTGACTGGTGAAAGAGCAGAAAAATTTTTATTTTTGAAGTTCAACCTGCCAATAATAGAATTTAACTATTAGATACTTGGAGATTATACTAGTACTAGCTACAGTAATAGTGGCTTGCATGCAATCTAGTGAATCTAATGAATCTACTAGTAAATAATCCTCGTTCAAAGGGCGGTGGTTGGAGAAAGAGATTGGTGGGATGCATATAAGAGTGGGTCCTTGTCCCCCGTCCTGAAAACAAAGAAAATTTAATGGATTTTAATTAGCTACGGTATTCCATTTTCTATGGCTAAACTCTTACGATGAATTCGAATTTCGAATAGTCCATACCAGACTCTAGAATCCAAATAAAACGCCATATTACTTGAGAAATGAAACTCTGAGTAAACATTCGCATTCGTGAATATCAAAACAAAATGTTCGCATTCGCGAATGTTAAAAAACAGACATTCGGTCCACCTCTACTATGTATCACCCTGACAGACAAATGCAGAAGCACAAACGCACAGACAGTTCTACTTTCTGGAGTGGCTTCGAAACACCTACAGAGTTACGTCACAGGCCATGTATTGTTACAAGAGTCCGCCCGGACACACATACTCGCAAGTGTACCTAACCTAATCGACCTCACAGAACAACGCAGAAACACATACACAAATTCTGCTCCCAATACAGCCACTCTTCCACTTACGTGACTGCAGGATGTAATTAAAGCAAAGGTGGCAAGCATTATTTGGCACCATCACTTAAGTTACATAGCCTAACCATACTAACTAATAAAATGCGGTTGTGGTGTCATGCATTCTTATTGATTATCTGGCGTGTTTAGCTTAGGAGCTATGTGGAGACTATACTGTTTCTCTACGGTGCGTGTAAATAATTATGTGTTCTGTAAGTTAATGCACATTTTCAACCATACATAGAAAATTTAAAATACAACCATTTTCAGAAATGACATAAACCTCAAAACTCCTTCGTTTCCGAGAAATGACAACCTAAAATAGTTATAGATTCTTCTTTCGGTACGCTGAAGTACGCACCAGCAGCCTGCCTAAAAAGTTAGATTATATTCAATTTGGCTGCATTGTAAGCCTATTCCTCCGGAAAACCTTTTGGATAAAAAAACAAATTAGAAATTTCACAATGCTTCACAGCTTTAATCGTGAAATTAAACTGTTTTATGTGTTTCACTAAGTTTAATTTCACGATTATACCAGTGAAGCATTAGAGAATTTTAAACTTTTACCAGGTTAACTACGAATGCTATTGACTGGCGAATTAGCCAATTTTTCTATCCGTACTTCCTTGATTTGACTTTCCGGCAATCTATACACTTATGATAAACTATTACGCTGACACTTCTTGATCTCGGCACATTCATAAGACGGAGACGCATGCCATTGTAGGCGACCCATTGGCGTCCAATGGTCATCTGCTCAAAGTTCGACTAAAGTGAGTACCTAGGATAGCAGAAGCTACAAAATAACGGACATGTTACCTCTTCAAAACAGCGACTAAACTTCCTCACAAGCATGTCGCCCACCACGTAGAGCTTTTGCGTTTCTTTCATTTTGTTTATCATGGTAATCAGGAAAACGCCAGTGGTTTTGTGGCCCAGGTAGGAGAAGCTGTTTACATTAGCGCGCTCTATGCAAGTGAGACATGTGACCGTATCAGTCGGAAGGTTTCTTTTTCTAAGTTAAACGTACTATACAGCAGACAGCTGCGACAGTATTATATTCAATATAGAGTTTGCTAGCTACGTTCTCATAAATTGAAAGTAGTTTTGCTGGGGAGAGGCGAGAACCGGGCCATCAGCATAGATGAGCGCATTTACTGCATTGCCATTAATATGGCACCCTACTCAAGCTGCGTACAGTCGAGTGTGAATGATGTCAAAGAAAATATTAAAGAGAATCGAGGAGAGTGGTCCATCCTTCCTTATGTCATAATTAGAGCCCGGATTTCTAGTCCTAAAAAAGTGGTCAAAATAGCGATCAAAATCTGGTTAAAATAACTCTTAAAAAGTCGGCTTTGCATGTATCACAGCAAAATAGTTTTATGTATAGCAAAATAGTTTTTATTAGTAGCAAAATAGCGCTTAAATCTTTGCAAGTTTTGACTAAAACTAAGCAGTTATTTTCTTTTGCAGCTTTAAAAAAAATGATAGTGTTCAGTTTTTTAGTACTCATAAGAATGACATAAAAATTTTTATTTACATTTAACAATTAACGTAACCTAACGTAACCCTAAGTTACCTCACCTCAGGGTCAGGTCAGGGTTACGTCAGGTTAGGTCAGGTTGTTCACTAGAAGAACACTCCTGCCTCTGCCTAAGCTCAGTGGAGCTCATATCCTCAATAGCAGTGAAATAAAAATAATGACAAGACTCAGGACTTGAATCCTATAGGAGACTCTAGTATATAGAATGTAGTGTTATTATAGGAACCTGTCTAAATGCTCGGTTCCTAGATAACCCCAGCCCTGGACTGTTTTAGGAGCTTATCAAATAACTTAGTTTTTACCATGAAATAGAAAATAATTCATTCTTCTGTTATATCTCACAATACAGTGCTTCTACAGATAACATGAACTGATTGCATAATGCATAATTGTCCTACCTTCATGACTGTAAAATATCTTGCATCTTTCTTACAATAGACTATAGGAGCTAGAAGGAGCACATCAGGAGCCTTCTCTCTGAAGACTTCGCATCCACTAGGGGCCTTCAGGATTATTTCTTTTTTGCCGCTTGGTATTAGGCTATCAACGTCCTGAGAGTCAGTCTGTACCTCACCTGCAACTCTGTGCAAGCCGTGTGCAACGAAAGTTAGGTGCAGCACATTGGGATACAGAATTTCTAAAGAAGTAGCGGTTTTCTTCATTTGTGCTGCAGCGTGTCACGAGCAACAATTTTTGGTTAAAGATAAAGGTAAAGTCAACTTAGACCGCACCTTCACCTGGGAAACCCATATGCACTGGTTTGTGCTGCGGGTATAGGGCCACTGGCCCCAGATGAGTAAGTGTAGTTGCAGTCGACCTCGGGTCACAAAGAACTATGCCGCCAATTTGAGGAAAGGAACAAATGACCCGAGACCCCCACCCCCCTCATCTCTGAGGAAGGCAGTTCCGTCACGGCGCCGTGCATGTACACACAATTGCCGAATCAGCACACCAAGATCTGCAAAGAGCTCGCTTGCTTGGCTGGGCATCGAACGTGCGAGCGATACAAGGTGCTAGAGATGAGAACAGAAGCATGCTGCTACCGTGGTTATACTTTATGGATTCTGGCCAAAGAAGCGATGAATATGATGCAATGGACTGCGATATTTTTGTACTAATAGTGCGTTCGAATTGAGTGGAATTTAACAGAAACATGACCAATTCTTAGTTTAATTGAAGTTTGCCTATTATTGCTATCATAATATGCCCCGCCATCTTATCAGTACACTCCCCCACTGCCAGCACTTGTGTAACTGGTAATGACGTGACCAAAAAGACAGTGGCTAGCACAATTCCTTACTTTTCTCTCAATGGAATTTAAAATAAAGTTGAAACATGGCAAACATAATTTCATATTAATTATTCATTCAGCGTAGGTATCCTAATAATTAAATAATTTTATGTTTAATGGTGTAAGTACGTGCTACTTTGTGCAGGTTTTATAGTCATTTATTGCATAATGCCTACTGTTTGGCTTTGTGTCTGGTCAAAATACCGTTTATAGTAGAGTGGCATATTTTGCAACAAATGAAAATTTTTATTTGAATTTATAGCTTAATAGCAATAATCGAATAAATGTTAAGAATCCGGGCTTTAGTCATTATGGTAATTCCCAATGCTGATGACATTACTGCTCTCCATTACACAAAGCACGTTTCAGCGTTGAACCAATATCTTTGAGTTTTAACGATGTAATGGGGTACTTGCTTCTCTAAAATATACTCAATAACTAGTAGCTCTGAGCGCGGTAAAGCGCAAATTTAGCATCTAGAAAAGAATCATGCTTAGAAGATTCACCATAAATGAAATTATTTGTCACCTTTTGAGTAGAAACATGTACATTCATTTCCGTTCCAAAGTTAAGCCTTAAGGTAAAACTGGTAATTTGTAGTCACCATGAATGGTAAAATAATGTTTCTCTAGCGCATAGTTCTCCTACAGTGTTTTCGAAAATGAAGTGGCCGTTGCTAGTGATCGGTTATCGCTCTTTTCTGTCCCCCATTTAGCTTTGCTTTTAATTGTTGGTGATATGGTAACCTTCATCAAGTCACCCGGGACAGAACCCAAAGTGAAACACCTGGTGAGAAACAATGCAAGGAGCGTTACCACCTAGATCGAGGAGGTAGCTACATATAAAGGTTTCAGTAGGAATTTGGTACACGCTTGAAGCTTTGCTACAGGCCGATCCTCATACGCGCTGTAGCTTACTCATATTAAAGTCTTCGCTTCATCATATCTGCTCCCTTTTAGGAGTCGCTTATTCCCATAATCATCCTACAACGGAAAATCTATCATTGCATGTAAGAGTAATATTTTCATACGCTTTTAGAATATATATTTTTTACCACAAAATCACGACTATTAAATATATCGGCTTGAAAGTGCAATGGATATATGCATGATATACCATTTGCATAGGAAATTAAAAGTTCAATCAACACCTTCAGAGAAACCGACAATGCTTTGATTTCCAGGCTAATTATACATACTGGTAAGCAGACATGTTCATAGCTGTAGCTGGAAAGTTAATATCCTATTTTCTTTACAAACAGGTGAATTCGTAGCTATTGCACTCATAGTAATGTCGTGCTTCTACCTCCTTATTGGCGTCATCCTCGTCATCGCAACAAAGACGGTAAGTGTGAAATTTCTGCTCAAACTTCCACTTCAATGGCTCATGGGTAAAATGAATGCTAAACTTTGTTATTTTCCACCATTTTGTAAAAGTATTTTCTTTTTTCCTGTGCTCGTTTCTGCAATAATGTTAGTATAAGTTGCAATTTCGGAGTCAGCTTCAATGCAAAGAAGGGGTAAAACTCCTGTAAATTTTAAAAATATTTGGTCCGGTATGTACAATGTTATATCAATTAGCTCACAATGCTTCGTGTTATGATGTGCAACGCTTCATTGCAAGGTAAGGAAATGTCATTTGCAACCAATAAAACGTTATGATGATATGCCTTGCACATGTAATGTATTAGAGAAAAAACTTAAAGGAAAACAATATAAGCATAATTCATGTTCTACAATAGAAATGACTGCAGTATTTGTCATCGTAATTTTTATCCCAGGATGTTTCAACAAATAGCCTTTTATTCAAGAAATTAGTTAACTGACTAATCTGAGCAGTTGTTATGCCCCAGTGACACTTAATTTTCTCATTCCGGGCACCTCCCTCGTAAACCTATACTGTAGTTTCAAAATGGGCTAGATGGGCTGGGGTTTAGCTTCCAGTAGGTTGGGTGAAGCAGGAGGCTAAGTCACGTGGTGGTCTCTTTTGGTTGTACCCTTTAGTCAGGAAAGAAACAGTATCCTTGGTTGCATGCATGCGCTGAAGCAGTGCGCATAGTCTTGGATAAATATGTGCTGACTTCTTCGTGAAAATGCAAGTCGTCTAACCATGCTGACAATTATTGCTCCTCCAGAAACTGGCCGTAGGTTTTACTGGTCAACTTCACACCATCTGGCACTAAAAATCGGTACGACCAGCTGTTAGTTACTAATTACCTTGCAATGTAAGAAAATTCCATAAATTTCGCGGAGAAAAGGATGACAGCAAAATACCAAATTAGTACTATAAAATTTAAAGGATTTCTACGTACTTTTGCTGACACTTCCAAATTAAAGCTGTCGGTGCACGATTGGAACCTTGGCTCGTCGTGCCGCAGTACATAGATCGGAAGTGCTTGATTGTCAAGCAGCTTTGACACAAATGCTTTGTCTAGCCGATGCTGTCTTCGAACTTATCATAGTAAATCGAGACATTATGTTATTCATAATTATTAGTATTATTAAATCACAACTGACTGGCGACGTAGGAACGGAGAAACTCCATGAGGTTAACAAACCCTCACGCAACCAGACCAGCGGGTGGAGAAAACAAAAGAATCAAAAAAAGAAAATCCGAGATCACAGAATAGCTCTGTGTACAGATCGTTTAAAGCTGCCAATACCAGTACCAGCAAAGACAGAGCCATCAAGACCATTCCAAACATCCACACACGATGGAAAAAAAAAACGAACGGAAACACTGGCCCGTACGGTGTCGTATCGGTTCCAAGGCAAACTCATGAAGAGCACCAGTCCGCCGAGTATACCTCACCCGAACAAATGAATCAGGAAGAAACTCAGAGAGTGGATGACTGGGGCAGTTATAGACTTTATACAAAAAACAGACCCCACCAACTCTGCGACGATGCGCCAGATCACAAGGCACAGCACCACCCAGCATGAACGCACATCGACGAACCACTTTGTCAAGCAAACATAGATGGCAATTGGCAGCACAACTCCGGACTACAGAGCAGTACTCCAGAAGAGGGAGGACAAAACAATTAAAGCAGCGACGTGTCAATTCTACCGAACCAAACACCCTCCAAGCACGCCTCATAAGACCAATTTTCTGCGATGCACGTGAGGCAACCGAACGAATGTGGGGCTCAAACGTCAGCTTTGGATCAAAATTGACACCCAAGATTACCAAGTCATCAACCACAGGAAGTGATACACCATCCAGTATGAGTGCAGGAAAAGGAGGTCCCACTGTACGCGATCTGGACACGAGCATGGTCTTAGTCTTGCCCGCATTTAACCTCATCCCCCACCTAGAACACTAGGAATCAATCATTTCCAAATCATGCTGAATGGATTCTGAAACCTCTAATCTATCACTAGGCTTATCGCAAACAGCCAGCAAAGTAACAGCATCAGCGTAACCAACAAGTTGATTATTAACAAGATGAAACAAATCCGCCGTATATACAATGAACAGCAAAGGGCCCAGAACACTACCCTGTAGGACACCAGAAACCAAATTCAAAAACTTACGCCTCTTACCATCATCAACTACACATTGACGTCTGTCTTTTATTTAACAATAAAAAAATTGGCTAAATCCACGAGAAAATGTTAATAGGAATATTTGGAAATTTTATGCATTTCAAGAAAATCCCTCCATGTATCTGTAGATTTTGGTGATTTTTGGAAAAATATCTAGATCTAGGCCACAGGGCTAGGTTAGTTAGGTTCACCCATCTTATATTATGGGGAGTAGCGCCCCAGGGGTTTTGTGTGGGTTGCCTTAGCCATTAGTTAGGCTTTCGGGACGTCTGTCTTTCGTGCCCATGTTGTTTCCTTCCACTTTCATGCCTACACTACATAACATCGTGGCTGCCAATGTAACTTTACTCTATATTGCTTATATTACCTCACCTCATGGTTGCCTACATTACAAGAAATAATGGATGACTATTTTACATCACTTCATGGTTGCCCATATTACATGATTTAACGGATTATTATGTTACTTCACTTCATGCTTGCCTGTGTAAAATCATTTCATGGTTACCTGTGGTTAATCATAGCATGGGTGCCGGAGTTAATCACTTCATGATGGCCTACCCTACACCACTTCATGGCTGTCAGTGATACACACTTCGTAGCGGCCAGTGCTCACGGCTACCAGCTGCTTCAAGTCACACTTCAGCTCTGCTGTCTGTTCTGATGTTCTGGCTTTGTCCATATGCTGAATAATTTCATGAACGACTCCATGAACCGTTTATTTGGCATTTCACAACATATCGAGTATATATGTCCTATGAATTTGAGAAAAAAATTTTGTGGAAAAATCAAAGCATGTCATAAACAGTTGATTCAAGTTGTTACTCTTCAAGCCTTTATATTTTTGTTAATTTGTTACGTATACAAGTTTAAGAAGTATGCATAGGTTTGTCAATCACTTTTGACGTAAAAGAATTAAGTAAAATAACCTAACAAAGTAGGAAATAGTTATGGGACAACATATAAAGATGCGTCTGCAGCATCGCGCTGTCAGGCTCACTTGCGAGAAGCGATATCTTCTTTTCCGGCAAGTGTCTACACAATGTTCCTCTACTGTTTAGCCAGGCCACGGAGCATAGGAACATGCAATAGGAGCTAGTTCTCGGTGAGACCTACTCTAGTTAATATTTATCACCCGCGTACAAAGTGAGAGAGGTGAAAATGTTTTCGTTGAAGATTTAAGTATGTATATTTGTATACATATCTACATATGTATATTTGTCTGTTCACCTAATAAATGGTCAAAGGAGTTGAGCAATGTTCATAATTTTTTGCTGGTAGTCTGCCCTCGATGTGACCCATGTAAAAAAACTTAGAATAGCTGGTAGCATGTCAATATGTCAACTAATCCGTTTTCCTAGCCACGGTACAGCTTCAGCCTGCTCAAAATGTAACTGATTAAAAATTATTCAAAATCTCAAGACGCGTTTGCAATTTTTATACCAGCAAGCCGCAATGATGAAATTTCAACTGTCGCTCTAATTAAGAGCAGTTTAAGATCGTTGTTTCAAGAAAGATCGATATTTCAAGAATTAGTGCTGAAGTCACGTTATGCTGAAGTCACGGCCAAAATTACGCAGTCGGATTAGTTGAGTTGGCTCTGACCTGCTTTCGCCAACTAAAGTTGTTACTTGGGCACCGGGCTTTAGATTTCTGCTCCCGTCCCCTGCTCGTGTCGTAACCGGCTGCTTACGCAGGACCGAAATCAAACGACTGTACTTGAAGTTGCCATTTGTTACAAGTTTGTGGGAACCCTAGAGAGGAGAGGCCCCGGCTTGTAGTCTTAAGTATAACAAATACGAGTTAATAAGTAGTTTTTGTAAACAATATTAGTTTGTATGGTACTGGAAGAAAATTTTAAATTATAACGCTAGTAAATTACTCCATACATGATGAAGAAAGGGTTGATTAGATCTCCCGACGGGGCACTGCAAGCTCCAAGACAGTGAGCAGTGCAAAGGGCAACTGTTGACGCCCCTTGGGTCCCGGAGTCAACGATACCTTATTTTTCTTCTTCACAGATTGCTTTTGGCTGACGTGGTTGTACCCTCTGAAACCTCTAAACAGGTTTACTTTGCAACGATATCGAAATGAGACTGAATCGCTGCTTGTAGTTGGGTAGCCTCTAAGAAGGATGAGCTTGAACGCCACCCTCGTTGACCGCATGGTCGGAATAATGGGTTGAAGCTTTTCGATCCTGCAGCCAAGTGCTGTCTTATCAATGTTATTTTTATCAAAGGCGGGCATTCCGTTACTGACGGACTGCCGTTTCGTTGGCGGGCCGACGTATGACGGAAACTTTGAAATTGTGACGGAATAAGCGCTGACGGGGCAACTTTTAGTCCGTCACTGTTTGGCGCCCACCCACGGCGCGGGAGATCAATCAGGAGGCGGACCAGGTGGCAGATACTGAGCTAAGGCTTGCATCGAGAACTGGAAGCCCCTGCGGGTAACTCGCTCCTGGGCGCTCTTCCCAAGGAGTTCTGAGAGTCTTGGGTAGACTTGTTTATCGAGTACAATCCCCCCCCCTCTCTCTTGCTTTACTGATGTTGAAAGGATTTTTTCCACAGCTGGGACATTCTTAAGCCGAAGAGAGCTGTTCTGACCTGCACCAACTTGGCAAAGGTGGCGTTCTTCAAGAGGAACATGTTCTTGTTGGGGTACCGCTACTACAAGAGGCAGTTTGGAAAGGAGTAATACCGTAATAGATAGACTCAACCTAATATAATAAAACGCTTCGTGTATTTATTTCGTGTCCGCGTCTGAATGAAATAAACGAATAATAGGCCAGTTTGCAGATTCTGTAGTGAAGTTACGTTTTCATAGAGAACGATGACCAGGTTGCAAAATATGGCAAAAGTCAATGTGGGATCCTTATTCCTTTACCTGAATGCACTTCTTGCTTGAAGCACTTCTTGAAATCGAAATAATATATTTGCAGCTTCTGGATTCTGATGTTATAACTTTTTTCTCTCGGGTCACGACGCATAATTTGGTAGATGATCAATAAAGCACTTCTAGCTTACTGTCTTTCTTTGACGGAGCAGTTTTCACTTCATAGGCCAAAATTCTGCACTTCACTGAAGCCCATATTTGAATTTGGCGGTATCATAGTTACGGTGCGCTCACATTGCATATAAACTGACTGGAGTTGCATTCCAGTTTATTGCAGTGTCTTACTCAAGATTTTACTTCCACCTGTCAATAGGGAAGAAGCAGGTAAAAGGTGAATGGAAAAGAAAGAACTTGAGGATGAGAATATGTGAAAGTTTCAGTGAAGAAAATGAAGAAGCAATTTAGAGAGCGAAGATTCCGCTCTGGCCTTTATTAAGCAAACATATCGATTATTGCGCGAATTTTTTCACGGTCGGGTATCATGGCTACGGTGCACTCACATAGCATATAGCGTGACTGGAGTTGCATTCAAGTTTATTGCAGTGATTTACTCGAGACTTTACTTGTGCCTCTCGCTATGGAAGACGCACGTTTAATTAAAAGGGACGATAGGGAACGTAAAAGAAGAACGAGAAGACGTGCTACCAATGGAGAGAGACTTGAAGTAGAAAGGTTAAGCAAGGGAATAAGAGCTGCTGATAAGCGTGAGCGGGAATATGTGGAAACGGCCAATCAGAGAAGAGAGGACGTAAGGATGAGAGCACGACAAAGGATCAGACGAACATGCAGCGTTGCAGGGAGGGCACCGTGGTCCGAGGAACTAATGAGAGACGACACTGACACTCCAACCAAATCAGGAACATAAGTCAACAGGTAGTCAAGAAAACTACCCATCAAATGGGTGGGACCCTCAATCAACTGCTTACAACCAGAGGCAGTCACGAAATCGAAGCTGCATGGCCATGGCGATCGGTCCTCCCAGAGCCTAACCATTCCGCATGGTGACAGTTAAAAAAAATCATGCTTAAAGAGAAAGGCAGAACGCCTATCCATAAATTAGAGAGAATCCAACGCAAAGCATGAAAAATGATGCCTCAGCTATGAAGCAAGCCATACTATTGTCTCCTACAGGAAGTCGGACTCATATACTTCGAGCTGAGACGATTCAGTTGGCAACTAGGCTAATAGAAGCATTCAAGTACTTGCACACCTTCAACGATGTGCCTACAACGACACTTATGACAGAAGTAGGTTGATCGCCTCCGAAACAGCCGCCAGAAATTCAAATATAAAACCGAAGAATTACTCTAAGCCCGCAAAAGCTGTCTGTGCAGAGACAGACAAAGCTAAACTGTCTTGCTAACCGTTGGGAAAAAGACCCTCCACATCTAAAAACTCCTCCTCCAGAAGCCACAACCTCTTGACGGCCAAAGCTTCAGAGGCTACCCTAAATCATATTTATCTATCCTACTCCAAACTAAAGTAATTTCTCTGAATCCGTGATAGTCTCCTGCAGCTAGTGGTATTTGCGCGATCACCTCGGCTTGGTGTACGTAGTTTTTCTCTCCTCTTCACCCTCAAATATCTACATTATCCGAAATTTGTAACGGCAATAGCGCATAGAGGACTGGAGAGTTTATTACGGCTGCTTTTTGGGAATGGGCTGTTAAACCGTCTACTGCCAGCTGTCGAATCTAATCTAAACGGAGAAATTTTCAATTTATCAGAGAAGTGTCCGGTATTCATCGGAAAAGACCCCTTAGGAGAAGATCAAAAGTCATTGGGGTCTAAGACAGCTACTCAAACAAGTCTATTGATTGATTTCATGGACGGCAGATCATTTGATGTGATATTCAAGTGTGAAAATTACGTTGAATAATGTAGTCATTTCCATGCTGATGCAATTAGTTACCTTGTACTTTGCTTATATTGTTTTCATTTGCGTGTCCTTGGACACATTACATGACGTTGCAAGGAATATATACCTAGTCTTTATTTGTGCAATAAAGAGTGACCCTTTAGTAAACGAATCATAATATCTCATTTAATTTAACTTTGCATTCACTGCATCAATCGTCGTGAACATATCATAGGAATATTACTCTTCATAGGAACCTGCTTTGCATTGAAGTTCACTTCGATACTGTGCGTATGTTGAATATATTATAAAAAGCAAAGTTGCAACAAAGCGCGACGCACATTTACACATCTTTTATCTTTAATTCTCGAAAAAATTAAATGTGATTGTGGCTCAAGAGTAAGTGGAAAATTCAGTAGTATGTGCTGTAGGTTTACCTCGTTCTGCTGCTCATAAGACTGCTGAGCAATAAGTGTGCAGGCCCGTGTGTCCGCCCGACAGCTTGTGTAGCCGATGCCATGTTGCGCACAACCCTGTGTCTGTCTGCTGCTGGCGGCTCTGCACCCGTCATGAGTCTCAAAAGGGTAAGTCGTTCGTTGCTGGGCATCCGTCATGAGTCTCAAAAGGGTAAGTCGTTCGTTGCTGGGCACCCGTCATGAGTCTCAAAAGGGTAATTAAGTCGTCGGTTGGTGGGCACCCGTCATGAGTCTCAAAAGGGTAAGTCGTCGGTTGCTGGGCACCCGTCATGAGTCTCAAAAGGGTAATTAAGTCGTCGGTTGC